>JAGXCT010036222.1:18961-79192 GCA_022495035.1 Philopotamus ludificatus
TTGCAATGGATTAATTAATTTATTTTGGATCGCTCTTTCGCATCCAATTTATTTATTTTTTATATTATTTCTAATCAATTTAACTGCGACCTGAGCACAATGAGCATCGTCATGGGGCCCTGGGGGGATGAAGGTGTTTTTAAAGAGATATGGAGTGTCTGAGAGTAACGTGACAGCGGGGTGGAGGGTTGGATGCAGGGAATCCATTAACCAGCATGATGGGGTGATCGGGCCAAATGGATGACGGTACAAAATGCGGCTATACACGCGGGATAAAAACATAAAAAAATAATACGATTAACCGAATAAAAAAAATCGATAAATAATATTATACGATCTTCGGTTTGCCGGGATAAGTTTGCGCTTTTGTAGATTTTGAGTTGCGAATTAATGTTGGCCGGCGTGTAATGGGGAGCGTGTGCTGGGGTCCTTAGCGCGGTTGGTGTGAGTTGTGTGGGAGAAGTCAGGGGTGCATCATCAATCACCCCGCTTGACTCCGACAACCTGTGGCCCGCGGGACAACTCGCCCCGACCATGGATAGCCAACCTACACATTTATTAAATTGTTTAATTTAGCAGTATTTGATTATTATTGATATCCGTGTTGTTAAAACGGCTAAGAATCTCAGAACTTGACATCTAATAAGGATAATTAATCTAATCAATTAATGAAAAATGCGTGGTTTAATAATATAATAAGTCGATATTCACTTAAAATTTATTCATGTATTTATTAATTCAATGCAATCAGTAATTAATGTAACATACATGCAATTATATGCAATTATATATACGCAAACAATGGGATACATAAAAAATAAATTATAATATAATAGTTAAGATTAACATTGCATGTTTTATTAATATCTAAAATTGGATTTTAATTAAAATAATTTTATGGCAATATGTGAATTACAGAATATATATTTAATGTCGGATTTATATGTATGGTTATGATCCTAGAGCATCGGGCCCCCGATAATTGGGGGCTCCAAAGAGGCCCCCGACATTGGGGGCCCCACCCCCTGGTCAGCATCACGTAGAAATCCCGGAAGGTTACTCAACAAAAACTAAATATAGTTATTACATAATAAGTAAAAATGTTTCTTCTGGAAATATTAATAACGATGTTTAATGATTGCCACCATGTCGTCACATAATATTATTACCTCACTGTCATACACGCTGGAGATTCACGTCTCATGGATGGAAAAATAAGAAATGTGCTTATAATGTGCCATATTCTTAGATGACAGCATGAATATGCTAACAGTGACGCAGTCAAGTACAGCTAAACAAACCGCTCAATCGAAGGATGACTAGCGAAGGATTATTCAGATGAATTCATGTCATGACGAAGTGCATCAGATATGAGATATCGATGACAAAGCAAGTTAATCATATTGGGATTTTTAATTTAGCGAGTTCTATGAGTCAAATTGTAATATATTTTTGTTGCCTTGCTTTTTTAATTAATTAAACTTTTCTAAAATAGGCCCCCGATCCGTTTGGATCCCAATGAGGCCCCAAGACCTAACTCAATATTTTATTGACTTCGTTTTCTTTATTATGAGCAGCAGTTTCAGCTTCACTTGTAAGACAAGATAAGTTTCGTATTTCTGTAGTAAATGTATTGTTTAAAATTATTCAAATTTTTATGCTATTTTAAAAATCTATTTAACAATGCCGACAACAAGGTGTGATGCTCATAGAACATTTTTTTATAATTCGTCTTAACTTCCCCCTTCCACTAATTACTTGTTACTAGAGCCCACTGAAATATAATTAGCATCTAAATGTAGACTACCTCTGACGAGCCATCGTGGCGACCATCGCATCTAATTACCCCATGAAAATACATGCGACCTATAACTATGAAGGCAAGGGAAGGTAATATGTTAAGGGAGGAGAACCTCGCTCCGACCTGGTCAGCGTAAATCACAAAAGCAGGGATGGAGGAGACAAGGTCCTGGAGATTCCGCTGCCTCACTATATTAAGCATAGTCTCTATTTCAAAAGAAAACTACGGACACTCCCAACGAATGCGTTCCGATGATTGTTCATTGGAGTCACAAAACTCTCGGGTCATCCCTGAGGCCCAGACGATGAAGAGTGGCGTTAAAGGAGCCATGTCCCGTGACAATCTGAGACACGTAATGGTCAGGAACAAAATTAATTATGATGATATAATATTAATGTGCAATTAAAATTTGTCGCTCGCTTATTATGTACTAGCATGATTAGCCGATCCGTCACATCGGCTCGAAGCCAACGACTCGGTCTATTTTGTATGAAAATAGACCCCTAACATTTCAAGTCAAAATATTGATAAATTCTTGGACAATACCGTGACATTTGTTTTAAAAATGAATTTGGTCGATATTTTGGATTTTTTTACTAATCAATATGACGCGTAAATGACGTGCGAACTGTTTCGCAGCGTCTTGATATAGATTCTCTACTTGCACATGCACGATATTTTTTCTCGCTCGCACTTGCACATGCGTGAGGTTTTTTCTCGCTCGCATACGGAGCGAATAAAATCGCATAATATTCTTCTTATTTTTTATTTGGCAATTACGGACAATAAAAGTCATTATTTTCTATTTTACAAGATAATATTTAAATATCCAACTTTATTCGTCACTGAAGGGTTAATATAAATAATTTTATCTATAATGTAACGTGTTCCAATATTTTTATTGTATTATTAGATTTAAATAAGTTAATATTATTTTTGGGCAAGACTTGCCGATCTCTGGCTGGAGTGAAATTTTAAAGGTTTCCCTCCGACAACCCCAGGACAGGCCCGCCCCCTCCCTCGGAAAATGACAAATGACAGCTGCCTGCCGCCTGTCAAATAACAGACAGATAATAAATGAGCCGGGATTGTTTATCGGCGCGTTGCTCGCATACATCACGCGTCACACTGATTCCGCTAATGACGCGCCGATACGGCGATCGGTTGCGCCTCAACGATTAATTAGCGTCTCAATAATTTTCCAATTTTTAGGGTCACTTCGATTTGATATGTCCATCACGCAGACAATCGTGTGCCAGATCCCGAAGAAAGCTGCGTGCGATGCGTTTCGCAAACGGAATGACGTCGACAGTGGGCGATACGTGTAATTATTTAATAAATACCCGATCCGTCAGACGTCGAGATATTACCAATTTTTGACCCGCGAGGTCATCCGCGCTCGACTGATTTATTGTGATGAAAGAACTCACTCGGCGTCACGGTCGTCTTCGGCTCAATTTGGAATTAATCTTCGCGCCATTATCAATATTGACATTTTCAAAACAATTTCCGTAGAGCCTCCGCCCTGCCGTCGCGATAAAAAGCAAAGCATCTCAATAATAACGAGCGGGGAGGAGGAGCGATCCATATTAAATCCCATTTGCCGGGACGTGATGCGTGAAGACACTTTTGTTTGGGGTTGGAAATTGAGAATGATTCACGGGCGTGATGATAATCAAGATTGATGGACGCGGAATAATAAATATTGCCGAGAAAAATTGAAAATTTGAGATTGTTTCCGCCACCCGGATCGGGGTCGTCGCAGGACTAAACGCGCTAACGACCCGCCATAAAACATCGGCGGGCTCCTCGGCACTCCGGGGAATGGAGCCAAGAGGTCAGCGTTGATGGACTGCGGACCGTGAGTGACCACTTACGGCTACACGCTCTGACACTTACACCGGCTCAACATCGTCTGCAGAATCATTCCCATTAATTATGGCGCTCGGTGCACCAGAAGAACTGACATTAGCGATAAGAGACGAGGAGGATCGCGCCGACGGTTACTGGAAGAGGGTCTCTTCAAACATCACAATGATTAATACATCTGCGATATACGCAATACATGTGGAATTTTCATTTTTCAATCTTCAAAACACTTATGGAAGACAATTTTCGGTGTTGCCTTTATATCTCTATCTCCTCTATGTGTATGCATTCATGTTTTATCTTAGGGAATAGGAAGAAGTGGCAGAGGGTTACTAGACGACACGAAGGATTTAGCAAAATATCGGTGTTGTTAAATCAGGGTATCCCAATCTTTTGTGCTCCAGTCCTCCTTCACCAATGTTTAGAATATAATTACCTCCTTACCGATAGTCTAGCTCAAAAGGTATATTCGAAATAATGCATGCACATAGTATTGAAATTATTTTATTTTTTAATGGGTAGAGATGTATGCAGAGGCGACTCTTCCATGTACAATGCGGAGCTGCAGCACCCCCAAGAAAAATGATAAAAAATATATTTTCATATGTCAATATCATCATCATCATCATCATTTGCCAGCCACAAGGCACTCACTCGCTGAGGGCCTTACCAAACTCTCGCATGGTAGTCGAGGCCAAACGAACCTGAGTCTCACACTTGACGTGAGGGCTCCCCTTTCGTGTCCATACCGCGGGGATCCGAGCTGTATTGGTATGCGGTTTTTTGTAAAGAGGTTTCCTCTCTTGGCCATTACTAGCATTGGACGTACATCTTCTACCATATTGGTTTCGGATTTTACCCTCTCGACTGTGTCCAGGCAAGTAGGAGGGGGTTTGTCTCGGTATTCGTTTGTTCTCTTCTCTAAGGCGTTATATGCTTTTAACCACACACCACACACACCTATATTGTTGATATTCATTTGGTATTTTAACTCACTTAGTATATTAAGCAAAATATAGTTTTTAATTTTTAATATTCTGCAGCACCCCCAAATATTTTACCCAAGAGCCACCATTGCTTATTACATTGAATATGATTTTCTGTTGAATATTAACAGCATTTCATTTTTTTTCTTAAAGTAAATGCATCTAAAGGACTAATATAAATCATGAAATCTTTTTGACATGTTTTCTAGAATTATTTTAATAAAATCCTACTATCTATCAGAGGAAAAAAGAAGTAATACCTATCGTTCCGCGAGGATCTGATACGTTGATTCATCTGTATTATTCAATTCTTAAATACATAAATCTATTCTCTAATGAATAATTCAAACTATAATATATTATGTGTATGGGAATTGATATTATCTTTCACACCATTCATACAACATCATTAATGAAATTCGATACTGTGAAGATTTCTAAAATCCTACAGCAGCCAAAAAAATTGACATTTGTAATAATGTTATGTCACGAGTTTCGTAATTCATCAATAATTAATCGATTGGCTGATGAATCCAACTAATTGACGCGGTCCATTGTGCGACGCTGGCTCAAAAACAGTGAAGAAGTGAAAGTGACGGCATTCGAAATAATAATTGGATTTTTCCCGACGAGAACATTTTTGCAAATTGCCCAATCGACAGATCGTTTTTGCGCACCGTCGTATTTCTTAAATCGACCCCCAGAATATTTCTATTTGCCTTGGCCAGGGGCGGAAATCATATTTTTTTTTTACTGAAATATTTGCAACAAACGCGTGCCGCTAATATATGCGATACCACCAGAGACGCCCGAAAATTTCACGGGGCGCCCGGGGCGATAAAATTAATTGGGCCGCGTATAAATAACGACACGTCGACATTTTGAGAAAAACACACCTCCACATCGCTGATTATAGAGTTGTATAGTAGAAAGTCGCCGTACATCACTAGGTGAAATTGCACACTGGGCTCCCTGTCAATTGGCAGGTGACAGGGTAATTAATTAGATTTTAATATCTGACCGATAAGTCACGCTGATTACTGGGATGATAAAAAAATAATAGTCAGTGTGTAATTTGATCGATGCGATCAATTAGCGGCGAGAGGCTGCGTGGCCGATGCCAGACGGGCGTAAGCGCCCAACAAATTGCTCCGACGAGTTACGGCTAAATTATACGCGGCGTAACACGACCGTAGCACTCGCCTAGAACAACTGATCTGATCAATTTTAATGGATGATTAAGATTTGTCCGTGATCCCGGTGGTTAATATGTGATGTGTATGTAAATGGCTGTTGTATACATTAGTGGCGAGCAATAAAACGCCGTATGTGACTATTTGTTAATAAAATACATGCATAATATCAATTAAAAAACGCCATATAACCAAGGGCCGTCCATATGGACAGATTGTGCGGCGCACACAGGCGCCAAGAGGGATTTTTTTAATATAAATAATAATTTAATAAAATCAATTTGGCATTAAATAATATATAACAATATAAATGATTTTCCCGTAGTTCACGTTTTCAAGCACACCAGTCGTGCGGGGGCGCTAATTGAAGTTCTGCACACAGGCGTCGGACACTGTCGGCGCGCTACTGCATATACCATAAATTAAATGCAATATTATAATAAGCTTTTGATATTTATGAAAAACATGATTAAACGAACTATAAATAAGAAACTTAATATATTTATTTATAGAACCGATTCTGTACAAAATATTATCAAAAATATTTCAACAGTAATTTTTCTCGAGCCCGTCATAAACAACTGCTTATTGTCAATTAGTGTCTTATAACCTTGTTAAAATGTCTTGTAGTGTGATAAAATAATATGTAAATATTTTAAATGTCAAGTATATCTTTTTTACACGCAGTCTCTGCAGGGTATCCCAGTACAATATGAGAATTTGCTTATTATTTTTTGTAGTTTTAATAATAACATTAGAAAACGAAAAACTTAGCTGAACACGGGTCGAGTGAAATTTCATATCTGAAAACCAGTAAAAAGAAATAATAGAAAATTGGAGGACGATGCACGGTTAATTAGTATTTAATCATTGTTTTTATTTTATCAACATCATCATTTGACAGCTACGAGACACTCACTCGCTGAGTGTATGGACCTTACCAGACTTTCGAATGGTAGACGAGGCCAAGGGATTCCTACAATGGCATTAGCCCTCCCCTATTATGTCCATACCGCGGTAGCCCAACCCGTCTTGGTATACGGTTTTTTATAAAGTGATTTCCTTCTCTTCTCCATTGATGGCATTGGATCTTCTACCATGCCTGGTATCGGATTTTATCTTCCTTTCCGTGTCCAGGCAAGTAGGAATGGGTTTGTCTCGGTATTAGCTCTCCTATTCTCTAGGGACTCCGGCTGAAAGTCACAGCTAGCATTAACCTCATCGCATAATAGTAATCCTTTCGTCATGGTAAGGACTTTCATAGGAAAAGTCTCCTTAGTAAGGAGGGAGAGTAAACAAAAGTATCGAAACCTGAGTCGATTATCGATTTTCATTTTAGGGGTTTCCTTTCCACGGTGTTTTGGTTCTACTGGTGAGAAAAGAGATATTTGAATTAAAGAAATTGTTAAAGTAATAGTTGATTTTTGTCGACTTTGACTACTAGTTTGTATAGGTTGAACATTTCTATGTAAGTCAATCGAATCACGAAACACTTAATGGCGCAACGAAACGATTACTTCCGATACATACGTCCATCAACTGAAAAAAGGTCATGAAAAACTACTGAAAAACAGTCCAGCACTCGAAACACGATAACGCCAGATAACACAAGGCAATAGTTATTCAATAAAAAAATCTGGAACTGTTTTGCCACATTCACCCTACTTCTTAGATCTTGCTCCTACGGACTATCATATTTTCTGTTCCTTACAGAGTTTTTTTAATGGAACTCAACTGGTCTCTTTTCTCACATCTATCCTACTCCCCGGATCTATCTTCTACGGATTACCATCTTTTCTGTTTTTTTAATGGAAAAACTTATATTAATGATAAACAAGCCAATCAGGCCCTCATTTTTTTCTTTTAGTCCAATAACCATAAAATTTTATGAGGAGGGGATCGATAATTTGCCACTAAGATGGGAGAAGGTTATGTATAACAGTGGTGAGTACATAATAGATTAATATAATTTTGTAATTTTTTTAAAGCAAAATAAAAGTATGATTAAAAAATCAGAAGTTATTAATGACTCAACCTATTACAGTCTATAACGTCCTATAACGTTTCCTCTCAATCACTATTTTCTACAAAATGCCTTGTCAACAAAGAGCATTGATCTTTATTTCGCTGAGCAATGTATTATATATTCAGAAAATATGTAATTTGACTTCGAAATTAATAGCATTTTGTAGAAAGAAGCAAATTAGA
The DNA here is from genome assembly GCA_022495035.1 of Philopotamus ludificatus. Lineage (NCBI taxonomy): Eukaryota > Metazoa > Arthropoda > Insecta > Trichoptera > Philopotamidae > Philopotamus > Philopotamus ludificatus. The sequence goes on from JAGXCT010036222.1 coordinate 27,019, forward strand.
AGAAACGTTATAGGAGGGTTGACTGTATTTAAATCGCCCGGATCAGAACTGTTATTTTTTTACTGTAAAATATCATTTTTCAGGTTCTCTACTGTGCTTGGGTAAAAGATTGACATCGAAAGCGGTATATAAAAATGGAAAATTAAAGATAATTTAATTTTACATAAAAAATATTTCGACAAACATTTCTACGAAAATATAATTTCAGATAAGCTTATTTTCATTGATTTTATATAGCGTATTTAGGTTTTATCCATTTTTTTTATTTTCCCCGAGAGAAATTGATCGCGCATCGGCCGGAAAATTGATATTCAAAAATCGAGCGTATATCGGTGAAACGTCGTGGGAAATCACGCAATAACGTCGACTCGTGTATTGAAAAAAGGCCGACAGTCGATTTTTTTAATCGATCGTAAAGTGTACTGTATGTGAGAACAGATCGTGGAATTCGGGAAAAACATTAAGATTCAAGATATCCCGTTGAAGGTGTAAAAAGCGGAACACGAGAGCTCGTCACGGACCCGCTCGTGGGATCATTCCGGACTTCTTGCGAAACGCAAATTGCGCGGTTCTGCGCAAATTAAGCTGTGGCTTACGGCAAACGGTTAATTGCGCCATTTACGCACACAATGGCCATACGATGGGAAGGAAGTGGAACGATTTTTTCCAGGAACGTGTTTGTTATAACATATTTATACGGCAGTATTATTGAAGGCGTATCTGACCAACAGCATTTCTACAATATGTCAGGAATGACATTTATAGTAGAAATGTCATTAATGGTTCTGTGAGTTACAGGTTGACGTCGCAAACTGGCTACTCAGAAACACGCTATTTAATTTATTGATATTGCAAAGATAATCCCATACAAAGTGTTCCAATCGCATAACGGTCCTCTGCAACTCGCAAAGTTCATCCAGCATAACCTCGATAAATTACTATGATATACGTGGATTTATGTGTTAATAATAACGACCGGCCGGCTTTGGAATTTATAATGATCATAATTAACAGATTCTAATAATTAATTATTCGAGTATCCAATTAATTATTGCGAGCCGATAAAATTATATGTACATAAATAAAAATGCAGACGTGAATAATTCATCGACGTGAAAATTACACGAAATTAATTTTCGGAACAGTCATCCGGTGCATTATTGTCCAATCAAAATGTCCGCTCGGCATGACCAAAAAATTGCTGATAAACATCGCGACGCGAGGGTTTCGGACCTCATGAATAAAATTCGTATTCTCCTCACACGTTTCAGGGCCCATGTCCACATGACAAGAAAATTCGTCCGCGAAGAATCTCGTCGTACAGAGGCAGGTCTTAATTTATGATGATAACGGGGCAGGTGCGAGGGTTAAATTATAGTTTTACGAGCTGTGGAGCCTGTACATCATGACGGACCGTGAGCTTCGAGCAGTTGCTTTATAATGAAGCCCTCGCTGGCTGAAGGCTTTTCAATATGTGGTCGTGATTGGAACGCAACGCTGGGATAGCAATTTACGACATAATTTTAAAGACATGAAGATATCAGGGGGCTTTAATGGTAAATGCAGGTCTAGAAGCTGTAAATAGCACTAACGCATAAAATTGAGTCGTGAGGAGGAGGCAATCACTTTTTAATACAAATTTCGCTCGCCTACAAGGATGCCGTTTATCTAATTACTTTTCTATGAATTTTTTCAATCGGAAATAAATTATTTTTACGACTCGATGTGAGCGATCGACGCCATCGTAACCTCTATAACCGATAATGACACCATAATTACATATAACATGATTAATACGTACATAAATATGTCAGAATTATCGATTATTTATTAAAACGCTCGATTAATTATTTTTAAATAAAAATATATCAATGTCATAAGTCATAGTGATAAATCATATAATTGACATTACCGAAAATGAGTCACTATCCGAAAGATTCTTCAATTATTAAAGCCTGAAGCTACTAGATACCGTCTGATTTGATCTGGATCATACCTCACGTATCTCATCACGTGTTTTAAAACTCATAGTAATATCACCAAGACAATTTTGTTCAATTATTTATATCCAGTTTATCGAGGAAGGAACGCATTTCTTCATTTAACCATGCTATATGACTAGAATCATCGGTCTTCAACACCACATCTCGTTGACATCCACTCGGTGGTAAATCCTTTTGATTATAGACAAATATATAAAGTTCCATTAACGTCGACTAACCGGAATATTGAAGGGGAGGAGTATTTTATTTAAATTTATAAATACCAGGGCTTTGAATCGTTATTTTTAACGTTACAGTTTTTGATCAAATTAAAAAATATTTATCGGTTCAGTTCCGGCTTTTGTTCCGAGTTGAATAACGGTTAATTTTGGTTTTCGGTTCAGCTCCGTTGATTACTTTTCAAATGTTTTAATTTGAATTGAAAAAATATTTTCTAACATAATTATTGTGTATATTTATTTATAATTAAAAAAATATGAAAGTTACCTCTAATTATAAAATATCTCGCAATATATTTTCATTTAAACCTTTTCTATTGTCCCGCAAAATAAACTTTAAGTCAGAACAGGCTCTTTCAACACTAACTTGTGTTGCTGGAGCTCCTAAATCCACCATTGAAATTTTGTATAAATGAGGATTCAAAACTCTAAAATATGTTTAAATATATTTAATATATATGTTGAAATGGGAATCTTTGTGTCTCTAATGCTAATACCTTGCTTCTTAAAAAATCTCTATATCACAAGTCTTTATATTGGATTGAATTTGAGATGACAAACGTCTCGAGTACACGTTTTTCCTAAAATTTGTCTCATTTCCAGTGACGGATATAGCACTTGAAATATTATATAAGGGAAAATTTTCAATATTCTTGATTAGGTTTATCAGATTTTGGAGCAGCTCACTGATTGCTATAAAATCAAGGTCTAGTTGATGTTTTCTATTAGCTTATCTCATGTTTCACATATTTTTTTTATTTTTAGAAAAATCCAACGCCCCTCTGAAGGTCTTTAGAGCTGTATGTCGAGGGCATTACGTACATATAGTTCGAAATATGTCTGCTATAGTCAATTTAATTAAGGAAGTACTGCTAAATTATTAATATTTTGTTAAAAAAATAAATAAATCGTTTTGAGGCCCCCTAAATTTTTGAGGCCCCAGGCGTGTCCCTCATGCGCCTAAGGGGAAATCATTGTGCATTCCTTTTTTATACAGATTCAATGTTCAAATGACTTACTTATATCACAAATTTGACGAGTTTAAAAATTGGGTTATATTATATTATAATTATAAATATTGTATAATAACCGATAATTTCTTTTTATGGTTCGGTTCCGGTTTTTGTTCCGACCAAAATAACAGTTTTATCTAACTTTCGGTTCAGTTTCAGTTCAGTTTCCGATTTTTAGAGTTAAAATTAATTTATACAAAAATATTGTAATGGAATTTTATTCGGGCAATTTGGGAATTACTGTAATCGCATAATTTTACCCGGCACGTTTGACATATTATGTTAACATATCATTTTTTATTTCAATACGATTGTTGACAACTACTGGCGGGTAGTGGCGGCGAAGTGCGTGCTATGGTTTTTAATAATGGCCGATAAGCGAACGTGCTTATTACGCACCGCGGCTTCGTTAAACAATTTAATCACACATTTTTATTTTATTATAATTATTTGGCCGCATTTCGTGCCTCGGCCACTGGGGCCCAGTATAGCCTTCATTCATTTTGACGCAAATTTGACATACGGCGATTAATTAATTTTTATGAATTTTAACACGTCTTCAACGGGCACCGGCGCGGAATATTTTATGACGAAACCAACGACGGCCGACTAATTACGGCCGCGTATAATTTATACGATAGCCGTGTGATAAAATTAAAATACTCCCTTTGAAAGTTATCCGTGTAAAGCAAGTGTTAAACTAACCGTGCCGATGGGGTCTATTTGGGACCCCAAGTTTGTGATTTTTTTCGAATAACTCTTTTAATACAAATCCTACATGTCACATACCTTTTGTATTTGGCTAAAAATGACTAAAGAATAAATATTATAAATAATCAATTACTTTTATTGTCCGCAATTGCGAAAAATAAAATAAAAACAACCAAGGTATTAACCAAATTACTTTTACCCGGACAAACCGTGCTAACGATTATTTTTAGATATTATTATTAAAAATATATGATATAAGCTTTAATATGGTATATACTTTCGATCCTATTTCTTTTTTTTAGGAGGTCTTTCCCATGATGAAAGGATTGCTATTGCGCGATAGGGCTAATAATCACTTGCGACCGACTACTTGAGACTCGTTTTGGGCAGATGTGCATATGTGTGCCTGTGTATATCTATATAAGCGTGTATGTGTGTGGTCGCTCGCTACTTGTCACTCGTGACTCGTTAAAACCAGATAACGCCTTAGAAAAGAGAACAAAAGAATACCGAGGCAAACCCCCTCCTACTTGCCTGGACACAGTCGAGAGGGTAAAATCCGATACCAACATGGTAGAAGATTTACGTCCAATGCCAGGAATGGTCAAGAGAGGGAAACTCTTTACAAAAAACCGCATACCAAGACGGCTCGATATAACATTAATAGGCAAATCAAAACTTCGATTACTCGATTTAATTTGATTCTATGAAAATATTTCAATAGCATTTTTTGATAATGGTTAACTTATATTACAAAATACAGTGAACTAATTATAAAAAACAGTGACATTATAAACTTCGATGTTATATTTATCTTTTGCCATTTTTTTTGTCTGAATCGAATTTTCGTAAAAAGCATTTATGGCAGTAGAATTTAAGACCTATCCCATAGTGCGCCGTGACGGATCGGTTAATATGTATTATTGCATTTTTAATAGGTCTCCGAGTGCATAGCTAGCCGGCCGTCAATTCGGTATTTATGAGGTCTCGGGTTACCTCAAATGAGGTATACTTATCCCCGTGCACAATCAACTTTCGCCGTCACAATGCACGCCGGAATATTTTCGCCAACTACATGATGTATTTTTTTGGCGTTGCGGTTAAACACCGACGTCACATGGCCGACCTCAGTTGTCGGACAAATTTGGAAATAGTATATAATCATGGCTCACCCCAAATTCATATAACCGGGTCCGGCGCGTAATGACAGGTTCGGTGTATAAAGCGGCCAGTTAATGACCCGGCTCTCTCCCTTCACAAAGGTTACACTTCATAATTTGGTCTTGTAAAACCATCAGACGGAATCGGCATCATCTGTTTGTGTAAGTGGGTAAACACAGGCTGCGGGACAAGAAATTTCCGATTTCGAGTCCAAATTACAGGACCCCGATACGTAAATACATGCGAGACCGTTTATTACGCGCACTATGCATAATGGGGCGGACCAAGGGGTCTCAAAAAATACACGCCGGGTACCCCATTGTGCGTAAGTAGGGGTCGAACTTGTAAAATGGCGATAAATCTAATACGCCGCTAGGAACACTGCTCGAACGCATAATTTACTTGTATTTTATTATGACCATAAAGCATTAATCTATTATACGTAATGTTTATTTTGGTCCGACGCTATAATTTTATCGTGTTTCATGTGTTTCATGTGCCAGTGGCTCTTAATATTTTGAAATATTTGACGTTTATTTAAATCAAATGTCTCAACCTCACTCTAGCCAAGAAGAAGGGTGAGAAAGATTAATATCTTCTTCCTATTTCTTCAATAGTTCTTCTTCAAATGTGCACAAAAGATGCATGATCATCAGCGAAAGCTGATATATAATGAATATATATTATATATTATTGATTTACATTTGTACACATGTGTCAATACCGCGGGGATCTAAGCCGTCTTGATATGCAGTTTTTTGTAAAGGGTTTTCCCTCTCTTGGCCATTACTGGTATTGGACGTGTATCTTCTACCATTGTTGGTATCGGGTCTTACCCTCCCAACTGTGTCCAGATGAGAAGAAGAGAGTTTGCTTTGGTATTGGTTCTCATCCTCTTTCTCAAATGATTATTACCCTTGTTACGCTATCAATCCCTTTATCACGGGAAATATCTCTCCAAAAAGAGGGTCTCCTAGAAAAAAGGAAGAGCAACAAAAGTCAGTTTAGGGTTTTCCTTCCCAGGGCATACTTGATTCTGTATTGAGAAATCCGTTAGAGGCCAGATATATGCATAGTCGTCATATTTTCCGGTTTTCTAACAGAATTGATTACGTCATTAACCTAGTCGGGCCGATGGGGTTTATTTGGGTACCCAAGTTTTTGACGTTTCTCGAATAACTCTTTTCATATAAATGCTACATGTCACAAACTCTTTGTTTTTGTCAAAAAAGTCTGAAGAAATAACAATATTAATAATAATGATTGTCCGCAATTTCGAAAAATAAATAAAAACAACAATATTAGCTTTTGTTGCTACGAGCGCGATGTTTTTTCTCGCTCACGTCCAGTACTATGTACCGAGTGCGATTGACACGGGCAGCGAGAGCTCAGTCGGCGGCGAGTACGTTTGTTCATTTACGCGTCATATCGATTAATAGAAACATCCAAAATATCGACCTAATTATGAATAATTATTTTTTTGTTATTATGTTCTAATTATTATTATAATCCATTTTTAAAAACAAAGTCAAGACATTGATGAAGAATTCATCAATATCTTTGATTTGCTTTGGATATACTTTTCATTATAAATAGACCCCCTTCGGACGACGCGGTTGTTTTCGAGCCCCCGTGACAATTCGGTTAATATTCTATAAAAATCTGGCTACTCGGAATTATTGACTTGCTTTTAATTTTAGAAATGCAAATTATTTCAATGAAATCGTCCTTGATAATTTCTTCTTCGCCAAATAATTCCTTAATATCATGGTTATTAAAATCTAGGATTTTTTTTAAAGAATGCTAATAATATCTTGGAAGAACGTAAATTCTTCTTATTACTGTTTATTATTAACAACAAGCATGCATTATTGTGTTTTTTTTAAATCCTTAGGTTCCACAATATTTCAAATAATATTCAACAAGGGATAATCAATTCATAGGAGGTACTTAGCAAGAGTTAGACAAGCCAATGTAGACTTTCATCAAATACAATGACCTGCTGCCTTCAGAGATTAATAATTATCGACTAGTCAGTGTATTTACCTGAATAACCCATCACATGTTGAAAATCGGTGAACATCGTTATATCTACAATGTATTTTCATGAAAAGTTGTATGATTCGCTTCAGGCACAACGTACATAAACGGTCTTCAATCATTAATTGACGTAAAATATAATGGTTGTTTCGTCGAGCAGCATGCCCTTAAGGTAGCATGGAAGAAAATAGAAAACGTCAGTCGAGATGCTGTAGACTCTATGGTATACGTATGTAAATATTAATACCAACATACATTATCTATTTAATAAAATATTGAATAATAGTATAAAGAAAATAACTATATTATAATTTATAGAATTTTATTTATATATTATAAATAAGTGCCCAAGTCACTGGATAAGGGGGTACAAAGTCGACGTTATCTCTAACGACTTTGAAAAGGCGTTTGATAAGGTCGACCACACTAAACTCATTTCTAAATTAGATAGTTTTTGATTTTTGGACAATCTCTTAAAATTTTTCCCCAATATTCAAAGGAGAGGAATCAGTACGTGATGCATGACTTTCTAGCGTCATATGTCTTCGATGCAATTTCTGGAATCCCACAGGGTTCTAATTTTGGACCATTATTGTTTGTTTTATTTATTAACGACATACAGCATGTCTTTACTATAACTTATGTAATTTCTCACTCTTTGCAGATGACCTAAAACTATTTAAATCGTGTTGCCCTTTCGCTGCAGCTGAACATCAATCCTTTGCTCGGATGGACATCTACTAATAGTCTTCCGCTTAGTTTTATAAAATGTCAGGAAATTACATTTTCGAGATCTAAAGTTTTTTTAACCGTTGATTATATGATTGAGACCGTAACTCTTTCCAGGCTGTCTTTAATCAAAAATCTGGGAATTCTGCTTAACTTTAAATTTAGATTTAATTCGCATGTATACGAAGTATGTGATAGAGCTTCAAGAATGTTGTGCTTTGTCTTAAGAAATTCTCATTATATACATAGCACCTTAGTTATAAGGTTGCTATACTATACATTGGTTCGGAGTTTACTTGAATCAGGATCTATCGTCTAGGCGCCATATGACGCTTCGAATATCCTCAGGCTAGTGAAAATCCACAAGAAATTCTTAAGATATCTATCTCTACATGAGGGAATTTGGATTTTACCCGAGCTTATACCACAGTGCATGGATTCAGGGTTGCCTGGGGCATATAACTCTCGAGAAAAGTAGGTCAGTGAAGTATGACTCTACGAAGAACACGCTAAACTCACTACTTGAGGGGCCTGAGTTGGTGGAGGAGGGGAAGGGAGGGCCCTGCACGGTCAGGAGAGACCCCACACCGCGTCCTGCTTGTACTTGCCTTAGGAGACATATGTTTATCAGAACGGAGTGAGGAGTCGATTCCCTTCCCGCTCTTCTCACGCCCAGCACCGCAAGGCTTGCGATGGAGTGGAATTGTGCGGGTTTACCACATCCGCATACTCCATTCACTACTCTAAAAGCCTAAAAGTTCCTGCGTTGCCCTGCCATTGCAAAGCGGTCTACAGCTGTCCGCGAGCCAAAGCCGAGCCTAAGCCCAGACAGCGGCTTAGAGCGTCCCATCAGACTATTGCATTTGCCCCTTTCATCATGTGGACCGTGGAGTTCGACTGGGAGACTGTGGATTTGCTCCTCCAAAGCAACGGGTGACAACAGGGAATCACGTCGCCGAGGAGGAGCCCATGGCGCACCGCTTGTCTCCGGGGACTCTCGTCAAGGGCCTCCTTGTTAGTTTCAGAGGACGGAGAAACCGTAGTGACATGGAGCGCGGTCTGCTCTAGGGGACGTCTCCACTGGCACCCGTCCTCCTACTCACATCCAGCACCACGGGAAGGTCGTGGAGGCCGCACCGCTGGATAGAAAGAAAAGAAGGTCAATAGGTACTTGGCAAAGCACTTCTTCAAGCTGTTAGTTGGCGCAGTACATAATTTCCTTGTACTGTGCGAGTTGCCCTTATGAGCGCCACCTCACTACCAGCGAGCTTATTCGCATGTGCCTTATTCTTCCGCCCAATGTAAGGACAGTTGCTCTCGGAAACTCTCCGGTAACCAGAGCTATTACACAAGGCTCATTATGTTGATATTTTTGATGTAAAGTATCGCCATTTTGTTGATCTGTTGTATGAATTTTTATAATTTCTTACAAAGAAGCTATTAATGACGATACTTGTCCTTATATACATTCGTTATATATTTATATTTATTTTATTGTCTGCTATGCTTTATGTACATTATTTTTATTTTATACAGCTTCTTCATTATTGTATTTTTTATATGCTATATTAATTTATATTTTTTATTTTTTTACCACTATGTTTGTTATACTTGATTGGGGAACTGGATCATTCTGTAATGCTAATAAATCATGATTCTTTTTCATAGAATTCTCTCAGATCTCAGAACTAGCTGATAATTTTTTTATATAGTTTATCCTATTCTCAGTGAAAAAAAATCTCAAATTGAATTCTCGTATTTCAAAGAATATCACTACCATCCTCAATTGTTGAAATCTTTGATGGCTGAATATTTTCGCGGTTTTTACATCTATATCCGGTCTTTTTCTGTCATCATTGAGTACAAGTGTCCGTGACCGAAAGTCAGTGAGTCGTGATGCCTGTCATCCGAATGACATAATGAGATTTATGTAAAATTTTGTTTAACAAATTAATGAAATAACATTGAATGAGCAGCGATGCACGACGATCGCGGACACCTCCGCTCGAGACATTTCCATAATGAAATTGAATAATAATAAAAAAAATAACACTCATTGTGTCTATTTGTAACGAATCCAATGTGTCATGCTGGCTGACAGCTAACAAGTAATAACTTTGAATACAATTCGTGTTATTTATATTGCCATTGTTATCGGCAGGGACGGAGCCACCGATTGATAAATTAAATGTGCCGCGGTACTGCGGCCAGGACGCGAGTGGCAACCCTGATATATGGCTCCACGAACAATGTATTAAGTCGCATCTCATGTCATAATTTGTTTTATGCATTGTCATTGCAACAGGCGGAAAAATGCATGGCCGACATATGCCCAATATATTCTAAATAGATTTATTTAAATATTGAATATATAAATATGAGAAAATTCCGAAACTCTCGCCACGAATGTATTAAAATTAGACTATTTATTTAGGATATTGTACACAGTAAACACAGTTAATTGTATAGCGCGAAGAATGCGTGTTTTCTAGAGGAAGTTATAAAGTAGAGAAAGATAAGACCCTACAAGACAAAAGGTCTGTCTCAACATTACAGCTGATAGTAAAAAAGATTGCTAGAAAGATACGAGAATAGCTATTGGAAATCAATGAAAAAAGATAGCTGACGAATACTTCTTACCTTTCTATGTTGCTACCAAAACAACATTTTTATAGAGTATCATTTTTTCACCAGCCTCGTTGTGTTTGGAGACGTAAATAACACTTTTCTGGCAAAACATAATCGTTTGACATTATCCATTATTAATACCGCGAATATTAAGCATTTGTGTTCACCAACATACCAGGTTTTATTATGAAATACGTCGAATTTATGTCCTAGTGGTTTTTCAAATCTTCGAAGCACTTCTGGAGAGCAGTTTTATATATCACGTTTGGCTCCATCATCGATTCAATGTTTTCCATCTCAATTATCTTGTGAAATATGAAGAAGTCGTAAGAGGCCAAGTCTGGTAAATATAGAAACTATATCACTGTGGTATTTTCAGTAAAAAATAATTATCAATTTTATTGGATATTAGATGTAGACAATAATGTAGTAGAAGTAGTTTAAGTGTTTTTTCCTTTACTGTTTTTCTCAATTCTCAAAAATATATAAATAGAGAATCCTTTGAGTTCACATCGGATTTGGATAATAATAAAATTTGCTACATATTAATAAATATATAGATTCCTTTAGCCTCCACTACCATTCGAGGGTCTGGTAAGGCCCATACGCCATATTGACGATGATATAATTATTTTCTTATCAGTAGTAGCATTATTGTTTGAGAAGACCCATCACTACAATGACAATTTTCTAATCCGAATATCTCTTTTTCTCACTAACAGTACCAATATGCCCCGGGAAGGAAAACCTTAGTAAGCCTTAGTATGAAGGTTAATAAACGAATTAGTTTCGATACCTTTGCTCCGTCCATTCCTTTGGAACTGTCCTTACCAGGACGAACGAACTGCTATTACTCAACAAGGTTAATGCTAGTTTTGAATCATCACGCCCTAACCCCTAGAGAGGTGGAAAGTCAATACCGAGACAAACCCTCTCCCACTTGACTGGACACAGTAAAGAGGGTAACGTCAGATATCAGCAATGCTAGAAGATACACGTCCAATGCCAATAATGGCCAAGAGAAGAAAACCTCTTTATAAAAAACGCATATTATGACGGGTATGAACGTACAGGGGGAATCTTTGCGTCATTGTGAGACCCCGACTCCCTTAGCCTCGACTACCATTCGAGAGTCTGTTAAAGCCCATACGCTCAGCGAGTGAGTGTCTCGTGGTTGGCAAATGATGATGATGATGATGACATAATTCTTATATCTTCTAGTATTGTCAATTATTTATCATTGATTTGTTGCGGAATGAAAATCGAGCGTGCATGTTTTTAACTTTTAATACAATATTTTATGCTATTTGTATTGGTACTTGTTTTATGCGATATTTTCCGTAACCAGTGTACGCGTTAATTGCGTTAACCCATTAAAATATATGCATTGAGATTTTCATTATTATAGTAATTTATTAGCGATGTTATGGCAGCATGGTATAATTAGTATGATACGTTCTTGCCGATTTATGAATTATTCATACGTATTTAATGGCGTTAAAACACTCCACTTTGGGAAGCGTCTCTGAAGTGCGTGCATTATTTTTAAGTTGACCATATGTCCCGGTTTGAACGGGACCGTCCCGTTTTTAGCTAGCCTGTCTCGTTGTCCCTAGTAAAAACTTCGGGACGCCAAATGTCCCGTTTTCAGAGAGAGAAAGAATGGAATAAATGGACTCGATGACAATTTGGCCTTGAAATAAAGTACTCATATATAACTTAATGTAATATATGTTATTTTGTATGGTATTATTATGTTTTTATTATATGTAAAGATATCTAAGAAATTTCTTCTGTATCTTTTCTAGTCTGAGGAAATTAGAGGGTTAATAAGGCGCCCATATAATCTAACCTGATTCAAGTAAGGTCATATGGTAAGTAGGTCACATATTGTCTCCTCTCAGTAAGGTAACTCGAGAAGGAACGTACCAGATTAACAGAGAACCCAAAACTATCTAGTTTCAAAATGAGTCTAGCATGATCGACTTTATCAGACGATTTTAGTCGTTATAGATAACGCCTTAGAGAAGAGAATAAACGAATACCGAGAAAAGCCCCCTCCTACTTGCCTCGACATAGTCGAGAGGGCAAAATCCGATACCAACAAGGTAGAAGATGTACGTCCAATGCCTGCAATGTCCAAGGAAGGGAATTTTTTTTTCAAAAAACCGCATACGAAGACGGCTTGGGTCCCCGTGGTATGGACACGAAAGGGGAGCTCTCACATTTCGTGTGAGACTCAGGTTCCTTTGGCTTCGACTGCCATTCTAGAGTTTAGTAAGGCCCATGCCCTCAGTTAGTGAGACCATTGTGGCTGGCAAATGATGGTGATCAGATAAGTTTATTATATACAATTTAATTGTCATCCATCGTTGTAATAGATTAAAACCATCATCAGTTGAAACGTGTTCTATGATAGGTCTAAATGAAATTCTTGTGTATTTTTTTATATTCATTTTAAAATATTTTCCATTAAAAAAATTGCATGCTTTATAGTAAATTATGTATATATTCAACCTTTAACTTAAATATATGACTAAGAAATAAACGCTAAATAGATGCTAAAATTAGTCCTAAAAGTTTGTAAATGTCCCGTTTTGATGTGAAAAATAAATGGTCACCTTGATTATACTGCAAAATTTATATACGAAACAATTATTTTCAACGCCATGGTAACTGGATTTTCCATACGGGCATAGAAATATTCGGACATTATTTTTTATAGTTTATCGCGTATCACGGTTGTTAATTCGAGATCGTTGCCGAAAATCCGCGACCGTGAAGCCGATTCACGCGTTGTCGACACTGCGCATGTGTTGCGTAGTGGCGGAGGCGTCTACGCGATTTTTCATTCATAAAACATTTTCATTGATAACGTCACGAGGCGGGTTTATTAAATCCGAAAGTTCACGCTCTGGTTTGTCCGGAGATGATTTGTAGTGGGCCTCGTAATTGGCCTCGTATGCGGCGAATAAATCCGCGCGTTGCCAAAATAACTGTATTTTCATGCTTTAAGCGGCGTATTTAACGTAATAACATCATCACGGTTATTTTCTCACGAAAAAAGAGCGTGACCGGCGCGAGTTGTTGCCACGATATCGCCATCAACGCGATCGCAGAATAAATATGTTAATTTATTATGTGTGTCTATTATGTCGACAGTCGATGATGACCAGGGCACGGCAAACTTTTAACATCGATAACACGATTATATTGTAGAAACATTTCTTCTTCATTAATCGGCACCCTCGTGTCCGAGGATCGTGACCATTCTTGTTCCAAATCTTCCTGATTTTGGCTGTCCAGAATTCTCTGAACTCCGCATCGCAGGATGAGCGACCTTCATTGGTCGCTCCAGCGGGTGGACACCCTGCCCCTTCCCCTGCGACCTTGTACGTTTCCAAGCACGACGAGCTTCTCCAGGCTATCGTTTCTTCTAAAGAGACGCACGAAGTATCGCAGAATCCTTTTGAGACATGTGGTTAAAGGCCGGTCGTTTTTTTCGTTCTAGAAGGCGTCGCCAGTACCATATTTCAAAGACGACTATCCTCATTTTATCCTTTATGGTCGAGGTTTCCACTTCTTAAGTATAAATAGAGTATACCAGACTTCAGACTAAATATTTTTTTTTGTCTTATTGGATATCCCCCTGTTTTTTTAAATTGTAGATGGCTATGATATTCTTCAACCCTCTCCAGATCCGGAAGACTAAGAGATCTGGATAGCTGATTTCTTTTATCATCAGCTTGGTTTTAGTAATATTGACCTCAAGTCCTAGTTTTTTACTTCCACAGACAACTCTTTTGGGCAGATCGGCCATTTCTTCTTCGTATCAGATCGGCTATCTATGTCGTATCGCCAGCATATCTTATATTTGTATTTTTTTGCCCACTATTTTAAATCCGTCTTCCCAGTTTTCCAGGGCTTTTCTCTTAAGATACTCCCATTAAGATGTGCCCATTTCTTTTAGCACCTTACATAAACAATTCCAGTTCAAATGCCTTTTTGTAGTATATGAAACACATCACCACTGGTATGTTGAACTCTCTGCTTTTCTCATGATTTGACGAATATTGAGAATTTGCTCTCGGGATCCTTTTCCTCTAACGAAGTCCGCCTGCTCTTGAAGTATTTGCCAATCAGTGTGGTGTTTCAGACGTTGATTAATAATGTGCAGTAAAATTTTGCTACTCATATCTTTTAGTACTTCATTTTTTGTGAATTGGAATGAATATTGACTCTGACCAGTCATGTGACTAGTAGACCAGGTTTTTTTTACATATTTGCCATAGAAGATTTTGTCCCCCTTCCTCCAGTTATTTTAATAATTCTGCAAAAATACCGTCATTACCCGGAGATTTGTTGTTTTTTAATTTCTTCAGTTAATTTATGATCGTTTATCATAATATCTGGTTCTCAATCATATTGCTCTATTTCTATACTAGTCGAGTCAATTTTATCTCTGTATAAGTTTTCGCAATAATCCTTCCATGTTTCCATATTTTTTTTCCATTCCCGTGATTTCTTCTTCTCCATTTTCAATGCCACGTGACTTTGTTTTATGATCTCTAGAGTGTAATCTTACTTTTCGGAATAAGTCCTTTAATTCAATTTTATTTGCGTGACCTCCTATTTCCTTTCTTTTTGTGACTTTATTCCTCTTAGTTTATCGACTTTCTGTTTTAGATTAACTTCCATGTGTCAATGGTCATCCAAGATTTTTTATTATTTTATTTTTTGATTATTTCCAACTGTAGTAGAAACATTTAAAAATCATTAAAATGATAATCATCAATTTTGCAATGACCCCCTCTATTCTTATCGCCGTGTCAGAAAAACTAAAAAAATTCTCATACTAAATATACGACTCTTGTACCCACTTTCTGTAGTAGTATTAAGTAATTCATATATAATGAAGATTTATAGATTACATTTATTTCCCAATTAACATTTATATTCTGACAATGGTCACTTACTCAATCGTCAGACTAATCCGTACATCTACAAACTACAATTACTTTACGAAACTAATTGTTGAAGAATTGTACCCCATTCGTAATACTTACCAAACATTTTTTTAAAGATCAACATATAAATCAGTTTTGACCATGTTAATGGTTTGTTTCCATGTTTGCCTGTCTTGGACGGTGGTCAGCCAGTACATCACGTGCAGAACCCTGAGGCCTTCTATCATTCAATCCATCCATCGCTTTTTTTTACGATATTTTTTTATTAATTAAATAACACGATCTGTAAACTATTACATTTAGTTGCTTTTATCTTAACTATTAATTTGAAGAGAAAGAATTCAGAATCTCTAAGGCGAGGGCCTTATTCGGGCTTTTAACCTAGTCGTACCGATGGGGTTTAGTCCCAACCCCATTTTTCTCGAATAACTCTTTTAATATAAGTCCTACGTGTTACAATATTTGTGTTTTAGTCTGAAAATGTCTATAGAATACATATTATAAATAATCATTATTGTCCGCAATTGTAAAAAATAAATAAAAACAACAATATTCGTTTCTATACGCTCTGTAGTGGATGCGAGCGAGAAATAACATCGCACATGTGCAAGTGCGAGTGAAATCGTACTAGTGACACGTGCTGCGAGAACTCTGAGACAGCGACGTGTCCTCAATCTGCGGCGGTAGATCGCAGAGTTCGCGCGTCACTTACGCGTCGTATTGATTAGTAAAAAAGTCAAAAAATCGACCAATCATAAAGCATATCATGAATAACTATTTTATTCTTAGAATAATCAATTTTTTAGCATTTTAATGATAATTTAAAAATTATCAATGTCTTGACTTGAAATGCTTGGGGTCTATTTTCATATATTAATTTCATACTAAATAGACCCCATCGGGCGACGCCGTTGGTTTCGAGCCCCCGTGACAGATCGGTTAACAAAAAGCGATGGTTCTACTCCTTTTTAGACGCCTCTTCGTATTTGAAATTTCTTCCTCTCTCTGCTGTGAAGCCAGTTTGTGGGGAAGATTTTTGAAGTCCCCAGTAAAGAGGACTTACGAATATTATCGAATTATTTCGTAAGGCGTAGCATCTCGAATTGGAAGCCACCTTTATACCTTTGTGTTCGAGGAGTTTGATGTGTTACAAGTTTGAACCCCATATGTCCAGATCGGACGTAATATGGATGTATAGATAAGCAGTTATTTATTAGGGATAATTCGAGTGGTGGCTCGTGGATAACATATTTGGGGGTGCTATGGAATATTAAAAAATAAAAACGTTATGTTTCGCTCATTTTTTATTTAAAATTTAAAAAAATAGGTCAGGTAAAAATACAAAATAATAATAAAATAAGTGAAAAGCAGCACGAGGCTTAAAGGAGCTGTGAGTTTGACAGCGTTGCAGTGAGTCAGTAAGACTGCACCAAGTCACAGCGCGACAAGGCGCTTAGCGACCAGACCCCCCCCCCCCTCTGCATTCCGCTACCGGCCCACATCCATCCAATACACGACCCCGGCAGTACTCTGGCGCTATATATTTAATCAATCAATACATACATATATGTGTTAAAATATAACAATATATTTTCTTCAATGAGCTTGGGGGTGCTACATCTCCGCAGTGTATATGGACAAGCCGCCCCTGGATAATTCTGAGTTTGAGCACTGTGAGTAAATATCTATTAGAGATATACGATTTTAAGATTATATAAAAATGATGAGGAAGATTTTTCTTAAATTTGTGCAGTAGTTCTTCATGACAGACTCTATCGAAGGCCTGGGTTTATCAAAGAATGCCGCAGAGCAATACTTTTTTTTCTTCCAAGTCGTTGTGTATTTCATCAATAATTATTACGATATTAATTATAAAATGTTTATGATATAAAATATTTATAAATTCGACTCTCTACATAAAATTAATAAATATAAAAAAAACACGTATAATTAAGATAAATAGATAAAGATCTTAATTTGCTGACGAATGAATGCATATATCGTCACATTGGCTTCCTCAAGCATATAAATTTCTTTTTAAGTTTACCGAATTTATTATAGTAGAGTTCATGGAACTATCCTAACCAGTTTCATTTGATTGGAGAAATCGAATCGTTTTCATGATCTTTGATTACTACGTGTGGTGATCTTTGGAAATATGAATACATACAAAGTTCGCATTTTATAGGTTGTATCTCACATTCGGCCTCAATGTTTGTAACTATTATCTAGTATTCTTCTAAATATGAGATGGTAAATGCGGTACATCTAAGAGAGCGACCCCAGTGCAAATATTTCTGCACCGCAGCGTTTCAGTTATGGACTGGCAGTAATCCAGATACACAATCGCCGGCAATTAATACACATGTCCGAGCACAATGTTGTATGTGTATGGCCGGCTTAATTACACTCGGGCCAGCGTGTTAGAAATGTCTCTATCGGACACTTGATATCTCAGTCCTGATAGCGGGGCCAGGCCAGTCCAGGCCAGCCCAGGCCAGGCCCAATGGCCATATGTCTTTTTATCGGCGCTCGCAATACCTGGTGCGGAAATTCGCAGACGCAACTCAGCTAACCCGTTTCCTGCGCATAAATACTCTTCGGCGACTTAGATATATGTTTTTCTGATTTTCCACATACTTATCTGATTCGCAAGATTTATTGATTTTAATTGGGATATGAAGGTGTGCGTGCACGCTAACTCGTGTAAAGCTATCGAAGCGGGCAGAATAATATTATTTCGGTTTCTTGTTTCGCAGCAAGATTCCATCTACAACTGAATAAACGCTCATGTAATCATTAAGCATTCGTTCATTTGCTTAATGCAGGCATTGGCAATCTTTTCAACAGGACATTACAGGATTATGGGTACGGTCAAACCCCCTATTTACACTAAAATCGGGACCGTGTAATTGGGGAGTGAAGCCGCTCGGCTGTGTGCGTATAGCCTGACACAGTTGAATACCCAGACGCCTAGCCAACGTTTGACTGTATGCACCGCACAGACGGCCGCCCGGCTGTGTGTGTGAATGTGACCGCGCAATTGGGGGATTTGCGGCCAATATTTCAATCCAGCGCGTAATACGGAGTAGTGTAATTAGGGGTGCCACTGTACCTTTTCTTTATTTTGCGAAATAAAGAATTTGGGAGTTTGGCACTGATTTTAAATCACGTTGCATTTTTTTGTGCTTTAAATTTATTAAAAATTTACTCACCCATTAATTTTATAAAAAGTTAGGTTTTTAATGTCTTTTTTGTCCGTAATTGCGAAATAAAAAATAAAAAGAATGTTATGCGTTCTTTCTTTATCAATATTTTGACTTAAAATGCTTGGGGTCTATTTTCATACATTCATTTAATCCAAAATAGACCCGGCGTTGGTTTCGATCCGCAGTGATGGATCTGTTAATAGCTTCAGATATATGTAGTTTCGTTCATTCTAATTTAATATTTGCCAAAATTCACCTTAAAAAAATTAATAAAATACATTAAGTGTATTTCGAAAGATTAATGTTATTTTTTCTCTATTTTGAACGATTTTCAATATCATAAATATTATCAATAAGCTTTTAATAGCATGTCATAGGAATCGCGATAATAAATATTTAAAAAAAATCTAAGACCAAGCAACTACGTATGTCATATCATAATATAGATTATCCTGACATAAGAAGCTTATATTTACTAATTATTGTCATTTTGATTTAAAAACGAAAAAATATAAAATAAATCTTCATATTAATATTTCAAGATTTGATAATTGTTACGTTTTACGTCCAAAAATGTACTGAAAAAACTGATTACCCCTGGAGATATTTCTCCCGAATATTTTTCTTGCATTTTTTTGTATTCGTTTTGAAGTGACATCGGAGAAAGTATTATATAAAAAAAATTAAGAAAGAAATAATTCAGGTGATAATGGAATTTAGGGGATAGGACAACTGGGTCCTTTCACTTTAAGGGAGTATACTAGATAAAAGCAACTAAATAAAATCGTATACAGATTATGTTACCTTATTAATTTTAAAATGAAACAATCTAACTATTCAGTAATTGTTTGAAACGTGCAGTGGCTGATGCTGTATTTTTGGGGACTAATTTTATTTTAGGGGCCCCTAGTACCATATAATGAGGTAGGGAATGGGGG
The DNA here is from genome assembly GCA_022495035.1 of Philopotamus ludificatus. Lineage (NCBI taxonomy): Eukaryota > Metazoa > Arthropoda > Insecta > Trichoptera > Philopotamidae > Philopotamus > Philopotamus ludificatus. Next base: position 46,636 of record JAGXCT010036222.1, read on the forward strand.
GGGGTTGTCGGTTGTCTAAGGATGAAGGCGAATAAAAAATAATGCATATAATAGGTAAAATAAAATTATTAACAAAGGCACAAACATTATTTTTATAAATGTTAGTTTAGAGAAAGCTCTTTCAGCTTCACAGCATTTTTTGAATAGTATACAAATTTGTAAAAAAAAGTCTAAGAGATTTCTGTTATAGATGAAATTTAAATACTTTCTTCTACTATATTTGAAATTCCTGTGTCACTTTCGTTCGTAAATTATTCCAATCTTACTTGGGTCTGATATCATTAATCTACCGATACATTTACTACAGAAATACGAAATTTATCTTCTCCTACAAGTGAAACTGAAACTGAAGTTCATAAAAAAGAAAACAAAAAAAAATCCTATAAAATAATGAGTAAGGTCTTTAGGGCCCCCCACTTGGGGCCCCCATCATCTCTATAAATACACCTCTATAAACATGATAATCAAATTTTTCCACATCAAAGATTGATTAAATACTTTTGGAAGATTTTATGAAACAGAAAACATGTTTTTTTTGTTGAATCGAGTATTTATGTAGTATTTTTTTATGGCTAGAAACGATTAATTAATTCCAACTCTCTATAAGGAGACATCTATTCAGTAGCATACTATGGCTTGTAGATCAACTGTTATATTTCAATGTTAGTCACTGGCATTGTTGGGGCTTCATAGAATCGAATTCTTTATAAAGGTCTCATTCGATCTTCAGATGTGATTTAATCCATTGTCTGTGCATTCAGTGGATTACAAAAGTCAGTCACGGCGTATGCACATGCAACATTGTCTCTCGTGCTGCATGTAGGAGGCCCCGCTTGCAGCACATGAATCATCGGCGGAGTCGTGTCGGTGCAGAGGTCGTGTTGCAGACACGGGAGTGGGCTCGCCTCACACACTTCCAGCTAATAAGACACTCCCGCGTTTAATTAAACCTGTAATTGTTGGCTTTCCAGGTATTAGTCTGGAATCATGTCTGTTGGTTTTGGTCGCAGACGCCTCGTCTGACCTTTTCGATTTGGCGCAAACGAGAACACACCACCACCCAGTCGTACGTACAGCAAATTCCATTAAGAAAACAATAGTCGGCCAACCGCTTCTATTCGAAGCAAGCCATTCTTGTTATGATAATCCTGGCCAAAGTTGTTTTAGGATAATGACGCCAGTCATGCACTTCCCGATCGTGTTTGACACGCTTCAGGCGACTGCAGTGGTGCAAGAAAAAATCGGTGGCAGTGAGCAGGGCCGTGTGGTGGATTTTATCGGTATGAGGCAAGACTTCGAAATGCCCCCCCCCTATTTTTATTTTTATAAATTTTAATAATTTTTATATCACAATATAATAAAATAAATTGCGATTCAATTAAAATAAACGTTAAAATAATAAAATAACTACAACAATCTACTAGATTTTTACTCTTCAAACTTTGATTTTCGCATTTGACACATGCTTTAGCAAAAGCTGAAAGTTACTTTCAAGAAAAGTAAGTGAACATATTTAGTGGGTTAGCTGATATTGTCGAATAAATTCAAATTTCCAAATATTTTTTAATTTAATAGCAAAAATGTTTTAGAATTATATTTAACCTAGCCAAATTTATATTTTTCTAGAATAATTCTTTTAATATGTATCCTACATGTCACAAACCTATTGTATTGGTCCAAAAAAGTCTAAAGAATAAATATTATAAATTATCAATGACCTTTATTGTCCACAATTGGGATAAAAAAATAAAAACAAAAATATTGCTGTCACGGGCGTAATGGTTTTCCTCGCTTGCGTCCGGTACGATGTTCCAAGTGCGAGTGAAACGTGATAGTTGACACGTGCACGTCATATTGATTAGTAGAAAAATCCAAAATATCGACCAAATTATGAATCAAATCATGAATAATTCTTATTCCTAGATTAATATATTATTGCATGAAGATTTCATCAATATCTTGGCTTGAAATGCTTGGGGGTATATTTTCCATTATAAATAGACCCCCTTCGGACTACGTAACTGGTTTCGAGCCGCCATGAACGGTTAATTTCACATCACTTTCAATGGATTCATTGGATTCAATGTTTTTGTTCAATCAAAGCATATGCCATATGATGATTTCATCACGATCTTTTTCGTTTTCAAGTTATTATATGACATTTTTTTATTAACCATCGCCGCTAGTTAAATGCTTGTGGTATATTTACCCTTATTGGATTGACACATGTGGGTTTCTCTACTTGCAAAGCACGATATTTTTTCTCGCTCCCACTTGCACATACGAGATGTTTTTTCTCGTTCATATCCGGTACAGAGCGATAAAAAACATCGCACCCGTGCCATTGGAAAGCAACCTTGTTGTTCTTATTTTTTTTGCAATTGCGAACAATCATTTTAAGGTCAATGACAAATACAAAAAGTTGGAACATGTAGGATTTATATTAAAAGAGTTTGAGAAAAGTCAAAAACTTGGAGTTCCAAATATACCCCATCGGCACGGCTAGGTTAATATAGTATTAACATATTTTTTGCGTTTAGGGATACATCGATCTCGATTAGCGTGCGTGATTTTTTAAAATTATCGAATAGTTCAAATTACTATTTTATTTCGCTGCTAATGCCGCCCCTGTAACGGTGCCGCCTGAGGCGACCGCCTATTTGCGTCAAGGGCCGTGCGGCGGGCCCTGGCAGTGAGACAAAGCCTCCGCGCATGCGCACCGCTATTCATCGCTAATTTCCATGGCGCACGATGACAGTCCAGAACGGATTAATCAAATGCGTTGCGCACTAACCCGATTACAAAAATAGTCGATCAATCAACCGAAATGGGCTCGTATTAAATTTGACGTGAAACTGAACAATAAGTCATGTCATGTTGTCGTTGAATGACTTATGACAACATGCCATATCGACACATGTTGCTTTAATAACTAATGAACGACTTTTGAACTCGACAATGTAATGGTCATGGCCTCGTCACTGTACGCACGTACACACACACACACATCTCGTTCGTGTATAATCAAGTGCTAATTAATCAATGTGTGTGTGGATATATTTTTTTATTATTTCTTTGCCAATATTCATAATTGACATGTCAGCGAATGATATATTTGACAAATGATTCCAGCAATTAATTAAAAAGGTCATTTATGAGTTATAATTAATATTATCATTTTCTGTTAATACTTTGCATATTTTTTATATATTTAATGAATATAGTTTTGTTTGAAGTCGGTCGACGCCGTATGCGATTTTATTTTCGATCGCAACGACAAATGACGAAGGCTATTCAATATAGCGATTTGCATGAGCCAAGTTTAATATTTGATCAACTTCTTGCATAAATATTCATCAACCTAGTTTCAATTTGCCACCCGTGGCAGAATATGAATTATGAGGTTCTCTGATGAGTCCGTGAGATATCCTGACTGTTTTGCCACGGAACGGAAGCGACATGGCAGCATGGGCCGCCACATTAAATATCTTGATGGATGATCATCAGAACTATAACTGCGCGAACGATTTATTATTTTGACATACTTATCGGAGTGGAAATGTTCGGTGTTTCTGTGGTAGGGTGTGGCTATGCACACGTATTTACTATATATAATTTTCTAATTTTATATCAAATTTCTCGACGACAACTACGCTAAGCCAAGGTAATAATAATATGTATCAAATATCTGATACAACAGAGCAACTTATTAAGCGATCCGTTACGGCGGCTCGAATCCAACGGCGTCGGCCGATGGGGTCTATTTAGTATGAATTTAATGTGTGAAAATATACCCCAAGCATTTCGAGTCAATTACGGAATTAAAGGTCATTGATTATTTATAATAATAATTCTTTAGACTTTTCTGCGACACGTAGCATTAATAATAGAAGAGTTATTTGAGAAAAATAAAAAAAACTTGGGGTCCCAAATAGATTCCATCGGCACGGCTAGGGAAAAACAATGGCCCTCGATCACAAAATTAATATTTATTTTGGAGGAGCTGTAATTTGAGCTGAGAAATGTTGAGAAATTTATAATAAAAATGTTTTTTTTATCAAATAAAATTAATTAGATTTTTCACTGAACACATATTCATAAAGCACGACAAAGACAAAAAGGCCGGTATTAATAATATATCATCAAAAATAAAATCGCCAAAATTATACATACTAATGAAACGACAAGATGAGGGAATCCAATCCAAAATGAATAGTGTAATATTTTCACGCTCCCTCCTAGAACGTAAATTTTCATGGTCAAATTACAGTAAACCCTCCATGATATATAGTTACAGTTTTCTATAATAAGTTCGAAGGTCCCTCCTATACCGCTCCCTTATAGAACGTGTTCAATTCAATTTTCATAATGAAATTAAAAGCTTCCAAATTTTGTATGAGTACCTTTGGCTTCTATAACGCGGGTTTACTTTGACGTGGTTCCGATTTTTTCGTTATAGGAGGGTTGACTGTAAATTCATAATCTAACTATTTTGAAATCTGAAACTCAAGTGGGTGGGACGTGAACTATGTATTTTTTTAATTTTTTCTTAGTATAAAAAATTAATGTCTTTTTTTAATAAAATATCAGATCAAACCCTAGAGATGTTTTTTATTTATTTTCACAATGAATATATCTTTTAATAAATTTGTAAAAAAAATATAACGAGAGTAACTTATAGATTCGACTAAAAGTGGACAGAGTTGAAAGGATTAAAGAGCTATATATTTGAGGAGCGGTAATATAATTTATATAATAATATTAAAATAAATACGTTGGACATGACTTTACATCTAATAAAATTAAAATAGTTTATTTAAATATACCGATAACGTTTTTATTTAATAATAAATACATATAAATATTTTAAATACCTGTAATAATTACGCCCCTTATACCCTTTACATTAAAACAAGCAATTTATAAAAAAGAATTAGGATTATAATCGAATTTTTATGAATTAATATTTAATATTTTTAAATTGTTCCTCAATTGTGCGCACCTAATCTTCCGGCGCCTGTGTGCGCCGCACAATCTGGCCATATGTACCGCTGTATATGTATTTTGTCTCCGTCTACGTTCAACAAAATTCAATGCACCAACCTATTTGAATATCTTAAAGAATAGGTCTCAAACCATAAAACAAACAAATAGTAACTAAGCGAAAAATAATACAACTCCGCAATTTATTTATTTGAAGTGCATGTGAAGGTTATGGATGGAGTGAACAGCTCCTGGCGACTACATGCAGTGGTAGGTCTGACAGTTAAATACCAAAAGTGTCGGAATCGTAACAATAAATTATTTTTATAGCATATTGCCAGTAGAAGAGAGCTCATAACGACGTAAAGGTATTTATAATTATTTCAATTGAAATATGCAAAAGAAAGCTCCTGCAGATTGATCGTTAATTTAATTAAAAATCAAAAATATTTTAAGGATTGAATTGAAATTAAGCAAGAGTCAAAGATAATTCCCAAATATTAATAGCTCGGCAACATGCAGAGACATTTATCTCGCATTTTTTATACAAGATACATTATTGTGTGAATACAATGAAAAATGTGCCTATTAAGCGAAGATGCTAATGAATATTAAGAATTGCCATTATAATAATTATGTGCACGGCGAAGTTTTCTGGTGAGCGGCCAAAACCCACTCGACTCGATGCGTTTCTCGTTCGAGTGTGTTTAGAGTCAAAGGAGCCGCGAATCCTCGAAATGAGAAATGTGAGTTATTACTAAAATCTGCAACACTTCATCCCGGGGTCCATCAAGATACGGCGGCCAACTTTGCCGGCGGAGGCAAGTTGGCGAAGAAGTGGTGTCCCGCTCTCCTCGCGATCCCTCAGGAGCAGCTCGTTCCCCCCGCGTCTCCTCCCCTCTCCCCCTCATACCACATATCTTGGCAGAGCAGACAGCCCGGTAATTTATTGGGTCATTTATCAAGTGGCACTCCCCTCGGAACATGTTCGCCTGTTAGCTTCTTCAAGCGTGTGTTTTTGTGTTGCACTTACAGCCGGAGCACTGTCTGTCTACTTACCGCAGATATATTTATTCCGTCTCTTCTGGATCAGGGCCATCAGCGAGGGATTACAACCGCTATAGATGAAAATCTGGGAAAATATTCACAATAAATATTTCACGATACTTCTTGCATTCATTGAAGTCAGAACGACTCTCAAATACGTATAAATTTATGATAAAATAGAAAAAGATATATTATATTAATCTACAATCGATGGTTTGTAATCACTGATCGATTCGATGTGACGGCGATTCTCCAACGGAATAATAAAATATTAAATATTTATATTATTATATTAATTTTTAATTTACGATTTCAGTTTGATGCCATCAAATCAATCAATCGACATTCTCTGATAAAATCAGAAACAGACGTGACAGTTCTTTTGACTGCTTGGTTATAATCAATTTAATTTAAATCTGATCTAAACGTCTGAAAGTCATTAAACTAAACACGTCCATTTAAATATGGACGCAATAGATCGCTATCGCTGTAGATTTTAATCCTCTATTATGTATCTTTCAATTATATAAGCAGTGGTAACTCGTGGATAAAATATTTGGGGATGCTGTGGAGTATTAAAAATTAAAATTATTATATTTCGCTAATATTTTATTTAAAATAGTGATATATTTAAAAGTGACAAGTGGCTCAAAAGAGATTAGATAGAGTTTGTTTCACTGCGATTCCCCCCCCCCCGCACTCCACTACCCGCCCGCATCCATCCAATACACAACGTCAGCAGCGCTCTTACTCAACTCCTCGCGGAGAAACACTGCACTGACCAGAATAATAAATATAAATTATATTTATACTTTCGTATGATCAATAGGCAGATTATTAATACATAAAAATTGTATTTAATTAATAGTTGATTATTTTAGTTTTTTTTTATTGTATTTATTAATTGGCGAGAAAAGTGCAGCCGCATCAGCTGCAATTGCGAATCATTTTATATAATCAGTGTCATGGCTTGTAGGCTACCTACATATTATTACGATAATGTGAGTTGACCGCGACTGAGCTAAATTAATACTAGGATAGTTAATCCTCCCGAAAATTATGAATTTTAGTAATCCTTATGGCCTGGGGGTATGTTTGTAGAAGAGGCCCATTATCTCCGCATGTTTATAAATTGAAAATATTATAAGTAGTTGGTGAATTGGAATTAATTAGTTTTGTAACATGTATCCTTAATAAATAATATAAATTTCAAATCAACCGAAATAATATTAAAATTAACCATTGTCATGGTTTGTAGGTAACATATATCAGGTTGATAAATAAAAATATAATTATTTTGACATTTTGTGGCAGCCCTGTCACGTAGTGTCGTGCCCTGCTGGCTAATGCTCAACAACTGTCGGCGTTATAATAAAAATGATGTCCGATTTATTCGTTCTTTCTTTGATTTCTTCATTTGTGGGCCGGTGGGAAGATACCACCGACATGCTGAGGACGATTTATCGCCCGCCATCGATTACCCGGGCCCCTTTGTGGCGCTCATTACATTGTGAGGGAATGGGATTCGGCAAGTGTTGCAAATTAGTGACTGTCACTTTGGACGCGAGCTATCCACGTATGACATTTATACAGAAATTAATACGTTCGCCGAGTGTCTAATTTGGAAATTCTCTATACGGAAATCTGTGGGATGAAAAATTTGACATTTCATAATGTATTCAATGTAATTATCGTCTCTTTCATCAACGCCGCGGTTTAATTAAGAATTCGCCTAATGTCGGCATTCGTATGTTAACTCATTTAACCATGTTTAACTTTCCATGTTTACGATAGCAATAATTTGAGTGCGCAATCAATTTGTTAACAGGTTTATCTGTCGCTTATGAATATTATCGCAGCTGATGGCGACGATTTAATTATGTGCGCTGCACACATTCGGCTTGATATAGGTGCGTTCTATAAATGATTCCTCAATATATTTATAGCTGCAGTCGTTACATTTTATAGTCCATTCCACTCTTGGAGAGATGTGAATGCATAAGCGATAAGGGAACATTATGTTACACTGCTACTCATAATATCGTATTACACTCGCATCAGGGCGATGCGAAGTCAGCCCCCAAGACCAGGGGCACTCAATAGTTACATATCTATAGGAAAATATATTTTTTCAACGGGAATCATAAATAAAATAAATGGAAAGACAATTTTTGCAAGGGGGATGCGTTACAAAGAGTACTGTGTATAAAAAATCATGTAAAACTGACGTAGTGTACAAATAATGATTAAATCAATGTTCAATTACTTTATTATTACTACGATAATAAATATTTACTTTATTTCCCAAACCAAATTATAACGTATTACGTCAACCCTCCTATAGCGCTCTCTGCTATAGAGTGGCGTGTGCGGCAATCCCTCTTACAGTGCATCCTGCTACAACTAAAACGCGAAATTATCAAGGTAATTTTTAATATTATTTAATTAGTAATATTTAATATTATTATTCTTAGATAAATCCATTTTTAAAAAAAATGTCAAAGTATTGTCAAATCTTGACTTGAAATGTTTGGGGACTATTTTCATACATTTATTTTATACAAAATAGACCCTATCGACCATTTACATTCATTTTTTACTATGTTATATTTTACTATACATGTACTATGATTTTGACTATTTTTTTGCTATTGTAGTGGGTTTAAAGTTTATTTTACGAGATATAATATATTAGAAGAAATTTTAATAAATAAGGTAACCATCATATGTTTTCAATTAAATTAAATATACGCAAGAATTCTGCATCATCATCATCATTTGCAAGTCATAGCCATCGCTGGTATCAGATTTTACCCTCCTTACTGTGTCCTTGCAAGTAGGAGAGGGTCTGTTTTGTTATTTTATTTCCTCTTATCTAGGGGCTTCAGCGTGACCGGTCCCAGCTAGCATTAACCTCGTTGCTTAATAGAAATCCTTTCATCATGGTAAGAACCTTTCCAAAGGAGAGAATCCCTAATAAGTAGGAAGAGGGAGGAAGAGCAAATCGAAAGTAAGTCATCTATCAACCTTCATTTTTAAGGTTTTCCTTCCCATGGTGTATTAATTCCGAAAATGCGCTACTTTTAAAAATGTCATGTCATTACTGACAAAATGTGCTGCAAATAAAAGCACGGATGACTTCAAAATTGTTGGACTAACAACTTTTAAGCTTAGATGCTTTGATGGGAGCTAAGAAAAGAAAAATGATCTTATTCCTAGATAGATTTCCTGCTCGTCCAACAAATTAAACACTGAGGAATATAAACTTAGCCATTTTCCCTTAAAATTGTACTAGTGAACTGCAACCATTAGACTTGGGAATAATCCGTGCTTTTAAACATTACACTAAGACCCCAAAAATGTTAAGGTATCTACGGCGCACAATGCTATTGATGGCTGGGAACAAATTCCTACCGGAACTTAACAAAATTATATGGACCTCGACATTAACGTGATGACATCTGAGTTATGGATATCGATAATATAGTGGACAGTCACATCCACGACAACTTATCCGATGAATAATTATCTTATTATGAAAAAGAGGTAATAATTCATACAATTTCAACAAAAATAAAAGGTATAAGCCATATTGAGGGTCTTTAAAGCTATTTTACTAGGATTAAAAACATACAAGACGAACCTTATCGTTTTTTGAAGATCGAAAGAGCTGTAAACCAACATAATAATGAGTACCAAACTAATTTGTGTGATTATATAATTAAAAATTAATTTTCAATTTTTTTCTAACCCGGAATCTACGTTTTCCTTCCAATTACGGTGGAAGTTTTTATCGGTGATTTTGATAGGTTTGGTTTATTATAATATAATAAATAAATATTTGGCATTGTGGCTAATCGACACACATTCTTAACATTCCTCATGATTATAAGATCGATTTTTCTTTAAGATAAAAAACGATGGTACTGATTTTCAATTGTTGATTCTTGATGCAATGCGGTTGTGCACCGCTCAACTATTCAGACAATTCGATTTCTCGCATTCGTTCGTGTCATAGAGTCACGTAACCAATTGACATTTGATATTGTAAATGCTGTTTGGCACGCGTGCCGATGTTTCGCACCCGTCCGGCGGCACATCCACCATAATTCATGTTGATGGGCCGTGAAACGGCTGTCAGAAGTGTTGGCGGAAGACCTCTCTGCCTACGACTAATTATTTCAACTACAGAAAATATTGTTAATTGCCAATTCATATGCCGTGTGCAATTACGGCGGAGGCACGTCACACCGCGAGTGGCGTGAGGGCCCCCAAAGCAAAAAAGCTCGCTGCCGCATTTGCATCGAAATAATTCATTATTACACAACAATTACACGAATAGATTAGTACATTTTTTAACAATTATAATTGTAATTAAGTGGTAACGACTCTCATTGTTTGCGTTTCAACTCGTCAGGTGGGGATAATACAAAAAAATGTATTAACAACAACAATACGTATCGGATTAATTCGCTGTGCGTTGAAAATCAATTGCAAGGCTGGGCTCGCACTGTTAATTTTTATTGTGCTCAATTTCTGCATTGTTTTCGTTATTGCTATAATTATTTTACGATCGTTATAATGAATGTTATCTTGTAATTATAATTTAATCTGAAAGTGGAGTTTTTATTCAGACGACACTCGCGAAGGACGCTAGACACGCAACCTCGATACGTGTGAGAACACGATGACTGAAACTGAAAATTTGACAGACACGACAGTTAGCAAACATTGTGACCGTCTTCATATCAAAGTCAATTTTAAGTTGTCGAGTCATAATTAATTATGACTCGCGTAATCTATGTGTTATATTATATCTATGTATTATAGACGTCACTTTTCATAACAATATTGCAATAAACTCTTACTTTGTCCTAGATCCAATGTGCGAAATACGAAATAAGCTTCACCAGATCATTCATTATTCAGTCCTCCTTTGCGCCGTCTATATGGCAAGATTGTGCGGCGCACACAGGCGTCGCACAGTGGGACGGGCCATGAATTCAACTGCCAAAAATCTTCTTTTCCATTTGGGATGGGAAATTTTCTTCTTCATCAAAATCTTTGGTGGAAATGAACAATATATTAACCCAATTGTTTTATATATTTATATCATCATCATCATCATTTGCCAGCCACAAGGTTCTCACTCGGTGAGGGCATGGGCCCTACCAAACTCCTACCAAATGGCAGTCGAGGCCAAAGAAACTGAGTCTCACACGTGACGTGAGGGCTCCCCTTTCGTGTCCATACCGCGGGTACCCAAGCCTACTTGGTATGCGGTTTTTTGTAAAGAGTTTCCCTCTCTTGGCCTTTGCTGACATTGGACTACATCTTCTACCTTGTTGGTATCGGATTTTACCCTCTCGACGGTTTCCAGGCAAGTAGGAGGGGGTTTGTCTCGATTTTCGTTTATTCTCTTCTCTAAGGCGTTATATGCTTATAACGAGTCACGAGTGACAAGTAGCGAGCGACCACACACACACACCTATATAGATATACACAGGCATACATATGTACATCTGCCTAAAACGAGTCTCAAGTAGCTGGTCGCAAGTGATTATTAGCCCTGTCGCGCAATAGCAATCCTTCATCATGGGAAAGACCTCCTCAGAGAGGAGTCCCCTAGAAAGAAGGAAGAGGAGTGAAAGTATCGAAACTAGACCAATTATTCGTCAAACATTAAGGTTTTCCTTCCCAGGGTATGCTGTCTCTGTGATGAGAAATCCGTTAAAGACCAAATTTATTATGCACATAATGATATGTCTACACAAAGATGTACATATTTTTTCAGGGGTGAACTGTTTTATTGAGTATTTCTCAAAGTTTACTTGGGTTTTTAGTCATCTCCATGAAATAACAATATAAGTGATTACCCGTAAATCATTTTTTCAAGCCCACAAGATATACAAGGGCGATAATTGAAGTTCTGTACAGAGGCGCCGGATACTCTCGGCGCGCCACTGATTAAATTTAGACTCCCGTCAGTCTCTCCAACCTGTCTAGTTGCCACTTATCCAAAAAACTGAAGAACTCTTGTTTAACATATCGCCGACGTTGTGCTTTTATGTGCATTAGGTTCTCTCGATTATCAATGGGACTTAATCAAGTGGGTTCTTTTGATCATCAATCAGGTGTCCGTTTTGTGAGATTTTTTCAAATTCCTTGAAAAATCTTTATTTACTCATCAGCATAATTTTATCTCAGCCAGATATAATACAATTGTGCACACTCAAAGCACTTTATTTTGCTCAAATATTTAGCTTCCTCAGCAATTCTGTCTGTATCTTCCCTGAGACGCTATATACCATCATTAAAAACTACATTAAACTAGTAAACAGTAAAGCAACGTTTTTAGCCCCAATTCTATTCCATCTGACCTCTTTCTTGATCTGATATCTTATTCTATAAAAGGCATAATTTTTCATCATTGGCGGCTCATGGGTAAAATATTTGAGGGTGCTGCGGAATATTAAAAATTTAAAGAATATATTTTGCTTATACTGTATTTAAAATAAAAAAAAAGGGTGAAATAATAATACTAAATAATGTTAACAGTATTGAAATAAGTGACAAACGGCATATGGCTCAAAGAACCTGTGGGCAGCGTGATATGGGGCTTAACAGCGACTCCCCCTCCGCCCTCCGCTACCGGCCCGCATCCATTCAATACACGACGCCGGCAGCGCTGACGAGCAAGCAGTGTTTTTGTCCACATCGCTCTGAGTAACACTGCCCATGTAGAGACTGGCAAGATTAATAAATATAAATTATTTATATATATATATATTTTCGTATAAGTAATCAATTCACATATATATTAAAATAGAGAATCTTTGTGCCTTTAAGCCCGATTTTAAATCAATGTTACCACCATCGACAAGTTGTCAAGGCGAATTATTATTCAAAATAGCAATATTATTTCTTAGGTAACCAGTAATTCTTTAAGACTAATAATTTGCATATAATTCATAAAGTATAGGCCTGCATTTCGTGACCGGTAAGTAAGCACGCGTTATTTTCCGTTGAAATTACGTTTCATTGGGGAGTATGCTCGTTGGGAAATTCTCATACAGTACACGTACACGACACACACACGCGCATAGTAGCGGCCGTTGGCGATACAACGTGCAATTTCCATAGCAAATATATTATTTCTAAAGTCCTTATTATAAATGCACCAGGAAGCCATAAATCATGAACGGTTGTGCAACAAGCGGGCAGGCCCAGGATCCGATCGCGGCACGTTTCTCAACCGGGTCCACTTGCTGATGATTGATTGATGACTGTCAGTGTTCATTATGCTCGTTTCAAAACTGACGTTAATTAATATTGTTTTTATTAAAAAAAATATATATATAATCGCTTGTGTGCGAGCTGATGACTTGCATCATCACACCGTAAAAGCTAATGGCGCACGTCGCGTATATGCGAATATCATTATATATTAAATTATTACGAAAACATCTGCATTTTTTCTCACGAATCAATTTTCAACGCCATCGTATACATTATAAGAAATTAAAATTCATCGTATTTATTGATTGTGGATGATTGCTACCCTGCGTTTCCAAACAAGACTAATTCAAGTTATTTATGGCATAATTATAGTCCCGTACATGTTCTATCATACTTAATAGATATTGATAAACAAAATAAAATATACACCGCGTATAATAAAATATTTAAATGCGGTCATAATCCGGCAGAAGTATAATGTATTTATCGGCTAAACGAACCTTTCTCCCCTACGATATATCATAAAACAAATTGGTTTAATGTTTACGAATAATTTATTAACCCTTTGGGACAATCGAGAACGTTTGCAGCAGACGTATTAAAATAGCGATCGATAACACAATTTTATATGGCGAGTGAGAACGCCTTGTTCTAGAGCAGGGATAAGCAACCCGCGACCCGTCACACTTTTTCGTGCGGCCCCTCAAAGATTTTACATTTGGACTCAAAGATGGGCTCTATTTTGTATGAAACGAATGTATGAAAATAGACCCAAAAACTTTCACTCGCGTTTGCACATATTCGTTCTCGCTCGCATCCGGTACGGAGCAAATGGAAGCGCATATTGTTCTTTTTGTTTTTTTTCGCAATTACCATTGTCATTGATTATTTATAATATTTATTCTTTAGATTTTTTTAGGCAAATAAAAAGTTTGTGATATGTAGGATTTATATTAATAGAGATATTCGAGAAAATTTAGAAACTTGGGGTTGTGACTAGACCCAATCGGCACGACTAGGTTAAAGATAGGATTAGAGATAGGATCGCTGAATTCTTTCTCTTCAAGTTAAATAAGCAACTAAATTGAATAGTTTATAGATGCAAAAACTTGGGGTCCCAAATAGCTTCGGCACGGCTAGGATAAATGATGTAGGGTTAGAAAGCAGCATGGGAATTGCTGTGTCGACTATACCTGCAAATATAGACATAGGCAAACTCTTTAGTCGATTTTTTAATATTATTTCTATTAATGAGTGTTTTAATTTTGTGTCATTCGTACAGTGTTTGTAGGGGCGGCTCGGCCTTAGGGGCAACCGACGCACTGCCCCACACACATTTCTCCTAATAAAAAAAATAATTAGCTGAAATATGCAAACAAAACCGCATTCGTATGTGTTTGGGCATTCTTGAATCTGCCGTGGTTGCTTGCTTTGATGCTAACGAGTGTTGTTGTTTAGCTAAGTACTCGAGGTAAATAGTTCTGTATTACCGTATACAGTAGGTCCCAAGTTTCTACTTGTCCCTGGATACTTGGTCGCTAGTCTCAGTTTAGCTGTTGGACCGACGCGTACGAGTGTTGTTTGGCAGTACAGGTAAAAAGAAAAGTTTCGTATTACCATATACAAAAGGTCGCTTTTCGTTTGCTTTGTAAAGCTCTGTTTGGGGCAAACTTGTATATGCCCCGCTTGTCTATATTTTCTACTCGATTTGAAAAATAAATGGAGTCGTCAACGTTTTTGGGCTATATTTGGTTATTTCTCTTTTCTTTAATATGAATGGGCACTTCGACCTCATTTTTCCCCACCTGTTTTTAAAATCATGAGCCGCCCCTGAATATTTGTATTATCATAAGTTTATTACATGCTGTAAAAAGAGGTTGCTCTTCCCTGCTTTAAAGCAAGACGCGTTGTGCAAAAAATGCGTATAAATCAACAGTTTCGTTTCATAATTTTTCCACAGTTTGAAAAGCGCGTCGATTAATAGATCCGGTCTTGCAAACTCAATAGAGAGATTGCAATCAGCTCCGTGTGAAGATACTGCCTCATCCCCGATGCTCTAGCGGCATTCCTGTTGGCTGTCGAAGAATCCCAAGCGCCGCTGAAGATGTACGGAGAGCAAAAAAAAATGCACTGCCGTTTTCCGCGAATTGAATTATCAATTATTTCCCCGGCGAATCCCGCCGATTGCAAACATGTGGTCCGTCGATTGCCGTAATAATTGATTTTATACGATCGGAAAAAATAATAATGCAATATAATTTATTGCGCACAGCGTATTCCATCACCCACCTCATTTCATGCCGCATAAAATATTAACACAATATGCAAATTTATTATTGTAACAATAAAATTCCATTTATTGGCTAATTGCTTTTTAGATAGCGTACTCATTTTTAGATTGTGTCGTTAAATAATTATACCATATTTGCATACCGTAGTGACTATATTTTACACGGCAAATACATTAAATAATTATATTTTTGTTATTCAAAATGCTGTCGATGTTATGGCGTTCAGATTTATGAGACATTTGACCTATAAATCAATCAATACTCCCATTAAAAAGGTGTTAAATTTTATGTGTTTGCCATTGGCATTCTTATAATCTGCAAAACCATAAAATTGAATCGTAACTGAGGGGTGCCAATCAAAGAATTCGATATACAAATATACTCATTTCTATTTTTACACGGTTAAACAAAACAGACCGATTACCGGGTTTTATATAAGTTGTTTGGATTAACACGGTTTGTAAAGAACAAAATAAAAATATAATTTTATAATTAATAATTTCCATTTTCAGTGTGAGGTATAACTGAGTCATCTTCGAGATTAGTGCACAAGAAGATAACAAACAATTATTCTAATTACCAGAACTTCAAACTGTTTTATTTGCATTAAAAAAATATTTATATCTTAATAAACACACTAGATATATTGTTACAATTATATAAATAGTAATTAATTACAACGTAAAATATATATTATATTCTTATTCATCTATTATGCCATTAAAATTAATGACCAATAGCGCTTATAAGCATACCAAACTTGAAACCATTAATTCAACTGACTCAAGTTATGTGAAGTGATCTGGAAAAGCCCAAATTTATCCTGTTGACACAAAATAAATGGAGTCGACTAAAATCCCAAGATAACTTTGATAAATAAAATAATGCACCCCTGGAAAAATATGTATCTATATGCGCATATGTATATCTGCTCATTAATAGATTTCTCACCAAAGAACCAATATACCCTGAGAAGGTATACCCTAAACTGTTTTGATACTTTCGTTTCCCTTCCTTCTTGTTAGGGGACCCATTTTTGAAGTGGTCTATCCCACGATGATACGATTGCTATTGTGCGACAAGGTTAATAATCACTTTCGACTTATCTGAAAAAGCCAAAAGTATATAAGAACAAATACCAAGACAAAACCCCTCCTACTTACCTCGACACATTCGGGAGGGTATAATCTTCTTAGGTAATTTAGGCTTCAACTATCATTTAAGAGTCTTGTAACAACCAAACGGTAAATGATGATGATGATACATAATTCTTGCGTATATATAATTATAATTAAAAAAAGTTACCTTATCTATTTAAATTCTAAAATATTTATTTTTCTGTCTTATCTTATCTCATCTTAATATATGTTTTATATGTACAAATATGGTACCTATGTATTATATTTCTATTGCGATATCCTTAGTTTTAAAAAATCCTCTACATCGCCTAACTTCTCACCATCTTCAATAAAGATGTATAATTGATATAATTAAAGATATAATACAATGATATAATTAAAGATGATTTCTCTAAAATATAAAACCAGAGAGTAAGATTTTGTTGATTAAAATAAACCGATATTTTATGGACAAAAATAAGAGTTCCGGTTTCACTATTAAACTCTCAATAGAAACGTTATATTCAAAAAAAATAATATTTTTTTTATTAAGTTTATCGAAATAAATATATTCATTTAGTGTATTTTTAGATTTTTTTCTAGATAATTATTTATCATTTTAAAAGCATCTGTAAATCCGCGTAATAAAATAAATAAACGAGTTTTTAATTCTAAATCATTTTTACTTATGTATTTATTTGGAGGCTCTGTACCGGTAAAAATCCGCTTTTTTCTATTCGTAATAAAGATGTTGTATAGACATAACAATTTGCAAATTTTAGAAAGACATATTTCTCGTTGCAAAAATCTGGGATTGGCCGTTTTGTGCAGTGTGGTGACTGCACGTTCGCAATACGGACTCACACAAGCGTGACCCGCAGCTGTAATTAACCAGTTTTATTTATTACACCAGTCCTGCCACATTTGTACTTTATTTATAATGCGAGACTGTAATTATGCTCAATAAAAGGCAACTTGTAAAAGAGGAGGGAAAAAAGACCGACGGCAATGGGTTATGGCGTTTATGCGATGAGGTGTCCCATGGAGGTGCGAGGCTACAACCCAACACAAAAATATATAATAAATTATGACAAATTGCTTGCATATGAAAAAAAACGCCATTGCATAACCCGAATTGGCATGCGCTCCATAATTCGCGCAATTTACGATGCATCATTGCAGAAAATTAATAATTGATCGTCCGCAAAATACCCCCATTTGGATAGACCGTACGGGCGTGTATTGCGGCATGATCGCTAGTAATGTAATAATGATAAATTATGAAAATGTATTAATCAAGTCGTATTAATCTCTCTTTATTTGCGTTTGCATGCTGTTCCAACGCTTTATGGGTCCTGGTCCACGCCGCTTTTTGTTGACCGGCGACCGTGGCGTGCTAATTAAAATTTGTGACATGTGACGGAACGTGTGACCTCAAAAAAATACACATGACGCATGTACGTCAGTGGTCCCGCGCCGCGTCCGAAATAGTCGGGGTGTGAAAATGTGGGACGACGAGGAGTCGTGAGAGGGCGTGGCCGCTGGACCCACCATATTAATTGAAGCAATTTTATATTTTTTAATTAATTGCCAATAGAATTATAATTGAATGTGCGAATTATGCTACGTTCAAATAATTTAAGGTCGCACGTATTGCATCACGTCGTAATTTTTAATGTAATACGAGATTACATATTACAAGCTCGTAGTTGGAATATTTGCGCGTACAGATATGGGAGATGCACACAAGGTGAACCTTCTTTGACGTCTTCATATTTGGAAGTGCTTCTGCAATGAGCACAATTTTTGTCCACAGTTTTTCAATCATCTTCCTTGTTCACCTTGTTTTTTTTATTATTATTATTAATTAAATAATATAAGAGCAATGTGATCCCCAATACAATTAAAAACGTCCTTAAAAATAAGGCAGAGATTACAGAAGGATTTCTAATATAAGTAAGATTAATGTCTACCCCTTCCGTGGAAAAGTGGGGATTAATTATTTTTTCAGTAAGTTATTTATTAATTATATTTTAGGTATACGAATAATATTTTTATTAAAATTTACCATCCTTTTACATCCACTGCAAGTGTACTTATTATAATATTTATATTAAAAATAATGCAACTATATGGATATCGAATGCCAAAAATAATTGATTACTTTTTTTTATACCACAAAATTGTTTAAATTAAAATATTGCTATCTTAAATACACTGTTCGTCATTAATTATTACTTGTATTGAAAAATATTTTTTTTTAATATTAAAAAATTAAAAATATCATTATTTTTAATTTTATATATAGCTTACAATAAAATTTTTCACGGTCTTACGGAACAGATTTTTTTATTATCCGTTTGCTTTTATATTTATATTAATCAGCATCGTCATTATTTGTCCTATTGGCCTTACCAGACTCTCAAATGGCAGTCGGGGCCATAGGACTATCGTCTTGCACGGAAAGGCAGGGCTCCTCTTTTGTGTCCATACCGCAAGGACTTAAGCCGTCTTGCTATCCTGTGTTTTGTGAAGAGTTTTCCCTCTCTTAGCCATTCCTGGCATTGGATGTGTATCTTCTACCACTGTAGTCGGATTTTACCCTCTCTATTGTGTCTCGAAAAATAGGAGAGGGTATTCGTTCTCATTTTCTTTAGGCGTTATCTGCATGTAATAAATAATTCTTAAGTAACAATATAGAAAAACAAATAGTAATCCTTTCATAAAGAATATACCATTTATTATTAATCAGTTAAGGGTTTTCCTTCCCAAGGGCATACTGATTTTGTAGTGAGAAATCCGTTAGATTAATTAACAATAATTATGAAAAAATGACTTACTTTTTTACAAGAATTTTCCAAAGTAGTTTACCATTTTTTTTTGGTATCGATGGTATGGATTATTATTGGATTGGTTCATTTGGATGGGTTTTTGGCCAATACTGTATATTTTACACAATCCTCATAATCTTTGATGAAAGATCGTACCATTTCAAACTCCGATCCGTTTGTAGGCGATCCAGTGTCTTCCTCTTCTCCCCCACCCCTCGACAAGGGTAAAAATGATAAATAGATATATATTGAATTCTAGTGATATTAAGG
This sequence comes from Philopotamus ludificatus, assembly GCA_022495035.1. Classification (NCBI taxonomy): domain Eukaryota; kingdom Metazoa; phylum Arthropoda; class Insecta; order Trichoptera; family Philopotamidae; genus Philopotamus; species Philopotamus ludificatus. The sequence goes on from JAGXCT010036222.1 coordinate 66,415, forward strand.
ACATATTCAAAAAAGGAGATCCACCGGCGGTAGTTAAGATGATTTTATATAATATTTCCATTCCGGGAAATCAATAGTCCTTTTCCGTAATTCTTCTTCTTCAATTATCTTGTCCGTTTTGAGATGTGGGCGATCTACATATTCTTGTTTTTTTTTCGAGCTTCAACAATTCCGGGGCTCCCAATCCGGTAGCTTATTTCTTCCCAATCATCGTTTACCTTCTACTTTACCCTCAATGGTGGTCTGCAGAAGATGATACATTGGTTCACGGGGTTAGGTGTCTAAAGTATTATTTTTCACTTGATTTAGCGGTGATTCAAAGCTGCCGCTCATAGTGAAGAAGTTGAAGGAAGGTTTAATTCTTTATCTAAGAATTGTTGTCGATATAGATTGTGCTGATGATTATTAATATCTTGAATTTAGATGTGAATGATTTGCACAGGAGCATTGCACAATGCTATGTCTTTCAACAAATATTCAATAAGTCCCGTCCGACTTGTCAACGCGTACACAACGACGACAAATAGCCAACACGCATTCTGACCATTGTACACGCCGAAATAATTACAAGAACAAATCGCGTACAAGTGTTCGAATCGCAAGTGCACAAGCGTCGGCAATAAACACGGACTTAATTGGATTTGCCAACGGCCCCGTAAGTCGTGTCCCTTTACAATTCGCAACAATTTATACACGCCGCCTTATATCAATGACAGAGCGAATGACTTTCGAAATTTTAATACGCTGACAAATGTAATATAATGGATAGCAGGTGATTTACTAGCACTGTTTGTATTTCATGCCCCATAAACATGATAAATGAAGGTGATTGCGATAGGGCGAGCCGACAAGGCAACGCCACAAAATTGAAATTGTTATCGTACTCTATGTATTTTAGCGAAAAAGCGATCGGCACGGTCCGCCTTTATTAAATAATATTTAATTATTTAATAAAGGATGCGCGATTCGCGAACACCCGGTGGTTGCGCGCGCACTCCCGTCACACGTACACGCACCAACACACAGACGCGATGCATTCTCTCGCGAATCGCAATACGCCCAATTATAGTTAGCGTGCATTTTGGCAACATTTGCGCACAATCGTTTGATTGTTGAGTCTATTGATCGCAGGGATAATGATGTGGTCGCCGGTCTCCATTGATATATGATCCCTTTTTTGCTGCACATACCACATCCTATAATTTGTACCGACCAAAAAAATGTGGGTCTTATTATTAGCGATGGTAATCACCGGTCTCGATATAAATTGTTTGAACAATTGAATTATTTTATTATACGCTTGTTTCCGATTGTGAAAAAATGTTCACCTCAGAACGCACTTGAAGAATATGAATGTCGTTAGCCCCAATGCCATCCAATTTTAATAAATTAGAACGCATCCCCAGACTATTCCAATTTGTAATCTTAATTGTATTGCACTGTTTTGCCGGAAGTTTACAATGAATTTGTAATTAATTTACGATCATTAAATAATATGGTTGTCCTCTAAATAAAGTCCTCTGTCTATTTTAAAACGATCCTCGTGTCCTCCGTTTGACATTGGTAAAATTAATGGGTTTATGAAGTAATAAACTGCAGACCTACGTAAAGAAGAATTTGATTATAATTATAATTAAATAAAAATCGTTTTAATTGATTTTAACCGTTTACACTCCGTGGGCCAGAATTTGAACTATGATTTTTTTAATTAATTTTAAAAATAATGTATTTTTTAATCGAATATCAGAACAAACCCTATTGATGCTTCTTATTGAGATTCCCAATGGATATCTCTTTAATAAATTTGTAAAAAAAAATATAATGATAGTAACACATAGACTAAAAGTTGAGAGAGTGGAAAGGGTTAAAGGGCAGGATTTTTTTTAAATATATATTACGCAGAATCTCTGTAAACAATGTTTGCATAGTTGTTCATAAGTTGGAAATTAAAATTTGTAATATTGATTAAAATCCATCCTTTGAACTAATTTATTCCTTATTCCTATTTGTTAAACCCATCCTTCACGGGACACTATGGGATGCATGATAAATTCTACTGCCAAGAATGCTTTTTACGAAAATTCTATTTTATAAAAAAAATTGTCAAATAAAACATTGAAGTTTATTATGTGATTGTATTTTTAAATGTTATTTAACTGTATTTTGTAATATACGGTTCTAACGTTAACCATTATCAAAAAATCCAATTTATATATATTATATATATTTATCAATATTTTTTGTCAGTAGAATTCATGATCCATCCAACTGTGCAGCGTCTCAAAATCAACCGCGTCGACCGACGGGGGTATCTCAGATATCCCAAGAATTTCAAGTCAGGAAATTGATGATTTTTTTTTAAAATGGATTAAAAATAGTTATTCATGATATGCTTTATACTTTAAATATGACGCGTAAATGTCAACGCTCTCGGCGAATTTGTCAAGCGCACGTTTCACTCGCACATATTACCAAATGCGAGCGGGAAAAAACATCGCGCGCTTGGCGACAGCAGCGAATATTGTTGTTTTTATTTTTTTCGAAATTCTTTAGACGTTTTTAGACAAACATGTAGGATTTATATTAAAAGGGATAATCGAGGAAAATCAAAAACTTGGGGTACCCATTATACCCCATCGGCACGGCTGGGTTAAAAATAAACAAACAACTTATAATTAAAATATTTTGTTTAAATGATCCATTATATAGAGCAGTGGCGCACGGTGGGTTTTGATGTTAGGTGTGCTGTATGTGGAAAAAATATAATAAAAAGTACCGTTTTTTTTGTAATAAATTTTATTTGATTGACATTGAGCATTGAGTATTAAATGTTATAGAACATATTTTTATCTGTTAGAATAGCCTATATGCCAAAGAGGCATTGCTAATTTTAAAGTGAAAAATTAATTATAGTTTTAGAAAAATAAAGAGAATAATAAAAAAAAACTAATTAGTAGTTTTTCGCGAAATAACAATGAAAGAAAAAAATATGAAAATCAGTGGATTATCGTTGATGACTGTCTTAGCCAGGAAGCATTTGAAACAATTACCATCATACTTCAAGATACCTCTAGTTTAACAAATAAAATTGTTCAATTTTTCTATTCAAATTTGACATTCGCTGAAGTCACCGAGAGCTGACTAATATATTTATTCAGTTTTATTCATAAAACAACAGTTTTAGCACTGCTGCATGGCAATAAAAAAGCGTGGCAAAATGCAAGTCGACAAAGCCCGCAGTGCCGATGAAGAGTTCTCACCGCACAGGAGATTGCCAATAAAAATAAACAAGTCAGAAGAAAACAGATGTTTGTCGATGGAATAAATTATCCATTTAATTACCCATTCAACATTAAGTGTACAAGAGTGTAATTTAAATATTATGCGAAATGTCGGCTTAATGTCTTTTTAGAAAGTTGTTAATATTTATGATCGGACAACTTAAAAGGGGATAATGTTGCCGTTTAATTTAACGACGGCCGACAGATAAATAATGCGACATGCAGATATGCCATCGACCAAATAAATTACAACATCGACAAATGACCGAGGACCACTGCTGTGTCTGACCGCGGGTTAGGCTTTATAAATATCATCGACCGAAAAAAAAAACGAATCAAAAGAGATTTAGGCCACAGTGACTGATGGACGATGAGTGATCAATCATGACCCATCGTCGATGATGAATCTGATTATTATGATGCAAATTTAAATATTGATTTATTCTGGCAGCGACGATGTTAAACACATTTCAAGTGTTATGATGTAATTGCGCTGAATTTATTGTCTTCTTCGTTGAGTTTCTTCGGCCCCTGGTGACACATGATCCAGAGTGTCGTGTTACCGGCAATATCGAATGTGGCCGATCATAAATTAGGCCGTTTAGCTAACTAACCTTTAACGAAGCAACTGGCACACGGACCAAAAGCAGGGGTCGTGATTCAACGGGCCGCAGGTGGCGATTACATAAATATGGTGGGCAATAACATAAACCAGCCAGATTTATGGGAAGGTAACAATGAAGTCGACAACTCGACATGAACATGACTCGCGAGTCGCTGTAAAACACGCGTGTGACTGACACGAGGTCACAGCCAGGGGTCGTCGACTATCCCAACGACTTCAAATTCATTTTGTGAATAAAAACAATATGAATTACTGCTCGATTGCCCGTTTAAAAAGTCCGAAAAATGGAAGCTTCAAGTCCGAAAAATGAAGCTTCTTAACTAAAATAACACATTCCTAAAAAATATGCATATGTATATCTGGTGTCTATCGAATTTCTTCCCACAAAACTAATTTGCCCTGGGAAGGAAAACCCTTATTTGTCGACCGATAAATGGTCCTCTTCCTTCTTTCTAGGGGACCTTCTTTTTGAGGAGGTTTATCCCACAATGAAACGATTGCTATTTCACAACAAGGTTAATAATCACAAGCGACTTGTTATAAGAAGATAAGAACGCTTACTGAAGCAAACCCCATCCTTCTTGCCTAGATACAGTCGGGAAGGTAAAATCCGACACCAACGATGGTAGAAGATACACATAGAATGCTATTCGACTCCCATTCGAGAGTCTAGTAAGGTCCATATGCTCAGCGAGTGAGTTTCTCATGGCTGGCCAATGATTCATGAAATAAGCTGGCAATATTAAACAAGGATGACACTCAATAATATGCTTAACAGCAGTATTTTTTAGTTTATTGAATGAGATGATAACATATATATAGAAAAGAAAAGTAGACAAAATATAAGAGAATTCTGTAATAATTCTACAATAATAAATTCTTCAGGAACCAACACTTAAGAACAAACTATCTAATCATAATAAGAAAAAAATGTCTTCACAAAATATTATAAAATTTAAATATATTTTTATGAGTATTTGACGACTTTTCAAATAAAAGATTATATTGATTAGCATAAAAAACACACTTTGACTATCGCTGTAAATAAAACAAGATTTAACGTTTAATACTGAGAATTTCGCATGCAGTAGTAATTAAGATTTTATGATTTTGTACCCGATGTCGTTATACAGCTTTGAGTTTATGTTCTAACGTCTATCGCGAATGTATGCGAAATTTAATTTAATGAAATCGCTTATTCAATATCTAACTTTATACGATATTCGCAATAGATATAATAAATTATTGCATAATAATATTAATAAAAAATACGGTTGACTGCCTGATTATAGTCTGATAAGAGTTAATAGTATAGCGGATATATCCATCATGAGATTTGGGCGATAGATAAATTGACGCTAAATTCCGAATGCGTGCGAATCGATGGTGTCGGACCCCTGGTTTGATACGGTGCGAAATACAAAACGCTCTCAGGTATCGAACCGACTCGAACAATATATGTAATTGGATATCCACACGTCAGTCGAAATAAATCTTACGACTTCTGCTACCACGGCGAAACTTGTAAAATATTCATCGCGGTGGATTGCCAATTGTTAATTATGCAAATGTTATTTATTTATCATGAAAAAACAATGCATGATTGGCATTACAGATTAACCCAGGTCGCAATTCACGCATAAAAACATTTAGGTTTAATTTAGGTATATAAAATAATATGTAAATAAAAATTAGAAATGTAAAATAATAATAATAACAACAACAACAAAAAATTATTAACATAGCCGTGCCGATGGGGTATATTTAGGACTCTAAGTTTAACAACCAAAAACAACTATATTATTTGCCATTAGCACGGATGCAATATTTTTTATCGCTCCGTACCGGATGGCTACGAGAAAAATCACCGCGCATGTGCAAGTGGGAGCGAGAAAAAACATCGTGCTGTACAAGTGGTTAAACCGCATGGGACGAGCCAGGAGCGTGCCTCGGCGCGGCGGAACATCGACGAGTTCGCACGTCACTTACGAGTAAAATTGATTAGTAAAAAAACAAATTATAGAGCAAATCATGAATAAATATTTATATTCTTGGATCTAGAGAATGTCATTGTTTGACATTTTCTAGGAAGGCGTTTTAATATTGCCCAATCGTGCAAAGAATCAATGCCCAACTGCAACGAAAGGGCATCTTCCGTTGAAGTAACGAATGGAAAATTTACAATTCAGGACCCGTTGAATATCATTTATTAACAAAATAATTAATAATAGTCCAGAATTCCGGAAAGTGTGTTGTAGGAAAACATTTGTTGCGCAGTTTCCAAGATAACAAAACCGTAAATAATTTTATCGTAAATGCAAATTAATGCATTTCGTCCAAAGGCAATTTATTGTGTATCTGAAGTGACAGCCCTCGAATGCCACGGACAACAGGGTGCACACAAAGCCTCTCTCTGTGACAATTAATTAGCGAACGGGCTGCTGTAATCTGGCATTGTGATCCCGCGTCGAGAGCACGAGCGTCGCTAAACCCTTTGATACATTTTTGCACACGGGAATCGTGTATCAATTATGTTCACGGCAGGAATTTCAATGAAAATCTCAAAGGAGCACTTTTAATTAAATAATACGCGATTATTTTTAGTGAATCCAATTATATTTCGTTTAGAAGTGTCCGATGCACGCCCTTTTATCAAATACTTGGCACTATCGTTATTAAACAATTCTTCTTATGTTAACAAAATAAAATCATAAGAATAATCTCATTATTATTCAGTTTCAGTGTACCCGGTGCCGGTTTTCAGCATATAATTTAAGTATGGGCTCGGTTAACTCGATCGACAATAACACGGTAATAAATAACGCTTGCGGTATATTCAGATCGAACCCATAACAGCCATCAAAAAATAAAGCCATCAATCATGGGGGGATGATTAATGATAACCGCCGAGCATAATGGCGGCGGAGCACGAAGGTTACCCGGTAATCGTTTCCCGCCACGGCCGATTGTGGGAGGGGGAGGGCTCAGGGGTAATGGAGATGGAGGGGGCAGGGGTAACCAGGACCTAATTACACCCGATCCGGATCAACTCTACCGGCTCATTATAATTTAGGTAAAAAAAGCCCTATAGTCTAAATGTCGATTTAAGACCAAGGGGTGATCATAGGTTTGAGAGCACGAACTCGTGCTCGTATATAAAAAATCATTTTGAATATAGTCGTTTAGATTAGTATAATCTATAACTGCGGTCGGCAACCTTTTTAAATTAGTATTTATTTAAAGGAAACACATTCAAATAAATTTAGGCTGTAATCAATGACGTAGCTAGAAATTTTGGGCTCGGATGCAAAAGTGTCCTCCTTTTTTTTTAATTTTTAAATATATGAAAAAAATTACCGGATATTGTAGACATTGACAACTTTGAAATTTAATAAATAAAAGAAGACAATTTTCATATTCTTAAATAGATTTATTGGAATTTTACCGGCAGCTCGCATCCCTAATTGAAATCAATCATGTTTTTTAAGAATATTATAATTTTACTTCACTAAAAAGAAAAATTCGAGGGTCCTTAAATGCTGAGAGCTCCGATCCTTTGCATAATTTGCCTTAAGTATCTATATTACTTTTTCTTGAAAGCGTATCTATATTACTCCCAAATATTCTTTCTTTTGCTTTAAACTTAACTTCTTGATTTGGTACCCTCATGTTTGAGGATCGTGATCATTCTTTTTCCAAATCTTCTTGATTTTGGCTAACTAATATTCTCTGTATTCCGCATATCGCATCCCAGCTACTAAGGTAGAGCCCGTGGCGGACTTCACTTGGTCACTTCAGCATTCCTGCGTCCTTATACATTTTCAAGTGCGACAAACTTCTCCAAGCTATCGGTTCTTAGCGAGATGCCCAAAGTTATGGTCTAGGTTTCCACGTCTTAAGTAAAAATAGAGAATACCAGACTTTAGACTAAATGTTATTTTGCCTTTTTAGATATCCCCCTGTTTTTCCAAATTGTCTATAGATTTGACATCGCATTTTTAGCCATCGCTATTAGCCTTTATATTTCTGACTCATTAGTAGAGATCCGAGATGTAGAAATTCCTCCAACCTCTTTAGATCCGGAAGATTAAAGAATCTAAATAGCTGATTATTGCTGTTGATTATCATTAGCTCGGTTTTAGTAATTTTGATCTCGAGTTCTAGTTTTTTACTTTCACAGACCATTCTCATAAGTAGTTCGGTCATATCTTCTTCATTAGTGGTTATTAATGTCGATAACTGATCCGTCACGGCGGTTCGAAACCAACGACTTCGGCTAATGAGAAATATTTTGTATGAAAATAGACCTCAAGCATTTTAAGTCAAGCTATTGATGAATTCTTCATCAATATCTTGACATTTAAAAAAGATGCAATAACCTAATAATAAAAATAGTTATTCGCGACATATATTAGTAGAAAAATTCAAAATACCGATCAAATTTTGATTTTTTTTACTAATTAATGAGACGCGTAAATGACGTATGAACGCAGCGACGGCCCGCCTCAACTGAGCCGCGCGCTGTAGAGTTCGCCTCCCACACTGAGACACGTGTGCGGTTTCACTCGCATTTGCATGTTGTGCGATGTTTTTTCTCGCTCGCATCCGGTAGGGAGAGCATAGAAATGCATGTTTTTGTTTTTATTTATTATAATATTTATTCTTTAGAGTTTTTAGACAAAAACAAAAAGTTTTTGATATGAAGAATTTATATTAAAGTCGTGGTCTATACTTTGGTTATAAACCTTTTTATTTAAAAAAAATAATAATAGTTTTTAAATTACAAGATCTTCATTTTAAATGCCACAAACAATTATCGTCATAATAATCACATAGTTATCAATCCAAATTATCAGTTCACCGTTCAGATCGTTAGTGCAACTATATATCGAGACGAGTACGGTATTTGTTTTAACATTCGATAACATCTCAGCTGAAGGGAGTAAATATTACATATTCACTAATCGTATAGAGATGTCGAAGACGCCAGCAATCGGCATAGATTTAGGAACAACTAATTGCCACGTGGCCGTCATTGAAGATGGCCACGCGACTATAATATTCAACGATATGGGACATAACATTACGCCATCATACATATTGTTCACAAACACCGACGTACTTATCGGTGATTTGGCAAAAATCCGCTATCACGATAATCTCGAAAACACAGTGTTTGGTAAATATTTGTTTTGTCAGAGATCAAAAATGATACAAGTATATTTCAATTACATTTTCATGATTTTAGATATAAAACGTTTGATTGGACGAACATTTGGTGATTCATTGATACAGTTAGATATCGAGCACTAACCATTCGATGTTATCAGCGAGGATTACAAGATACAAATTAAAGTAGAACACGCTGGCGAGATTAAAAATATGATTCCCGAAGAGATAAGCGGTTTGCTTATATCATATCTGAAGAAGATTGCTGAAGATTATTTGGGACAAGATGTTAGAGACGCCGTCATATCTGTCCCTGCCTATTTCAACAATTCACGACGACTAGTACGCCGAAGAACTTGCTGGATTTAATGTGTTAAAAATCGTCAATGAGTCGACAGCCGCTGCATCTACGTACGAACTGCAGAAGAATATCAAAGAGTGCTTATTTATGATTTGGATGGTGGTTCTTTTGATGTTTCCAACATTGAAGTCGATGGTGAGCGAATCACGGTAAAGGTCGTCGTAGGGAACTACCATTTAGGCGGCAAGGATTTCGATACAATTTTGGTGGAACATTGCATTGAGTATTTAAAAATGAAGCATGGTATAAGTCTTGAACACGACAAGAAAGCAATCGTCAGATTGTATCATCAATGCGAAAATGCTAAAATACTCTTGTCAAAGATCACTCAAACACCTATACACGTCGATTGCAAATCCCATGGAATAGATTTCGATTCGGAACTGACACGAACTGAGTTCGATAATATGAATATGAAATTATTTGTTACTACGATATCTTTGGTTAGCGATTGTTTAAAGGTTGCCAAATTAATCAAAGAAGATATTGAACACGTCATTTTATTAGGAGGCTCGAGTCGCATTGTTATTATCGAAGAAATGTGTTAATGAAGCGGTTGCAAGAGGAGCTGCGATTATCGCAAATAATTTGACTATACAAAAAGTGTTCGACGTGACGCCATTGTCATTGGGTATCGGGGTCATTGGCGGTCTTATGGATGTTGTAATTTTAAAAAATACGCCGATACCCGCGAAAGCTACTAGAACGTATTCGACGATTATTTCCAATCAAACGGATATAAAATTCGATGTTTACGAAGGAGAAGAGCTCCTGGTTGAAAGTAACCGATTGTCAGGAACATTTTTTCTAACAGGAATTACGGCATCCGTAGAAGAAAGAAGATGCCAAGTGACGTTTGATATCGACTTTAATGGCATTCTATCCATTCATGCTAAAGAAGAAAACAGTAAAAATGAAAATAAAATTAGAATAACGCGTAGCAGCATTTGGTCTGAGAGTGACATCAAAGGAATTGTCAAAGAACGGGAGCACAAACATGATGCGAATAAGCGAAAGTGTATAATTTTCCAAAACGAATTAGAAAAATAAAATATGAAGATAACTTGCTGTGTTTTTTATCGTTTTTATCTCCAACCTATAGACATCGAGTGAAACAATGCTAAAGGGAATTTAACATCATCAATAAAATTAAATATTCAAACTAGTAGTCAAAAGTCGACAAAAATCCACTATCACTATGTCAATTTTTAATTAAAATATCTCGTTTTATCACCAGAGAATCAATGGACCCTGGGAAGGAAAACCCTAAAATAAATACAGGCAGCCCTCCTATAACGTTTCCTCTCAATCACTATTTTATACAAAATGCCTTGTCAACCAAAGTGCATTGACTTTTATATCGACTTAGATATTCACGAAATATGTAATTTGACTTCTGAAATATTAGCGTTTTGTAACTGTATTCATAAAAGATTTGTTACAATATTGAAAATAATTTAAGACGGATATTTAAAAAAGTAATGGCCAGCAACCAATAAATTAACCGACTTAAATTGGTTAAAGTAAAATAAAAAAAACCAATACTACTTTGACAATCACTTGCCTAAGTAACCTACCACACTCTAATTTTATTATATATTGATAGAAACCTGATCCCGATGAAGTACAACCCCCTACAACGTCAAGATAGGTTCCGCGTTATAGCGGGGGGCGTAATAGGGGGTTAAGATTTTTCAATTTTATTTTTTGATTTGAAGGAAATCAGCAAACGTTATAATAGGGTTTACTGTATTACTATTATACCTTGGGAAGGAAAATTTCTAAATACTGAATTTAAGTTACGTAAACACCACTAGAAATCCATTACTCTCTCTAACGTTATGCTGGTAAGTCTCTAACGGTGACTTATCAGCATGGTGCAACGGTGACTTATATCCTGAGAAGGAAACCCCTAAAATGAAGGTCTAATCGACTAACTTTCGATACTTTTGCTCCCACTTCCTCCTTACTAAAGATACTTCTCTTTTAATAGGTCATTAGGAAAGCGAATATCGAGTCAAACTCTCTTCCACTTGCCTGGAAACAGTAAGGATGGTAAAATCCGTAATACCACCAATCCAGCAATGGCCCCTCTTTATAAAAAACACATACCAAGACGGGTTGGACCACCGCGGTAAGACCCCGACTATCACTCGAGAGTCTGGTAAGGCCTAAGCATTCAGTGAGTGAGTGTCATATGCCAAATTAAATCATTAAACACAAGATAATGCAATAATCTCTACAGATTTTTATATCAATCCAGTGAATTTCCTAAGACCATTGAGTCTTATGTGGTGTTTGTCAGTTAATCAGTTTATAGTAGTATTTTTCAGATATTTTTAGGGCAGTTCCAGTTAGATAATTTCACAAAACTCTAGGCATAGCTTTAATTTTTCCTTGTGTTCGCTTCAGCGTATTCTCCCGCCGATTTAAGCCGTGCTACTGTTCTTAAATGATGTGAGAAAAAAATAACTCTTATATAGAAAAAATTAAAATTTACTCTATAGTTATTTAAATATTATTTGATTGGTTCGAATATAACCTCCGCAGCCACTCCTAATCAATTACAGATCATTTTCGAATCTGGCCGTGAGTGGAATGGATCATGATGTCGGTTTCAACAGACGGCATTATCCAAAGACGTATAAATAATGTTCAATTGAATGTTACAAAACCGGCTGTTTGTTGTTGGAGGAACAACAAGCACGTCTACGAGGCGCATAAAGCTCGCCACCAATACACCGCGGCTGACAACTCACTATTAATCAAACCGGTGCGGTTGCAGCACAAGCGCGGTCGGCATAGAAGACCGTCGGCTTATCGACGGAGGATCCTCTCTCGTTTGGATAACTTCATCGAGGTGGATTCGTTTATGCAAATGCTGGCCCAAATTTGTCCGTTGACAAAAAAATATATATGGAGTCGCGTTGATTTACCGGCTTGTAATTGGAAACGTCGCTGGAAATATGTGACAGCGATGTAGATAAGTGAATTCTTAATTATAAGCCTTTGAAAGCCAGTTAAAAACAGGCTTCTAGCTCAGGCGGAGCACAAAGGGGGCTGCGAGATAAGGCGCTTTGATATATTGCGACATCTGCGTGCAGGTAGCAGGTCTGATATGTGACCCACCTGGTGTACGCAGACAACGGGCAATGCGGTGATGTGTTTTGACATTAGGCACTTGTTGCCGGAGGTCGCATTCGAAACAGAGGGGGCATTAGTTTAGATATGGGGTCACTTGTTATAGTGGAACGGTAGGCAACCGACGACCCGTGAGCCGTCAACGGCTCTGTAGAAAAAATATCTCCCGTTAAAAAAAAGACATCTCTGGAAAAAACTAAA
>JAGXCT010036223.1:0-107682 GCA_022495035.1 Philopotamus ludificatus
TCACAGTCCTGACATCAGGATTGAGACGGACGTGTCTCTGCTGGAGATCACATAGGTGGCAAAGACCCGCCTCAGGGTTAGAAGGCTACACAAAAAAAAATCTGGAGTCCTTTTCAATGATGCTATTTGATATTGTTTCATATCTCTCCGAGGAAAATGACAGTTTCTTAATACTAGATGATTTTAATATACCTAACGTACGCTGGACCAAGGTTGATGCCGTCACTGCCCTAGTCCCTGCTAATATAGTTGGTAAATATCATATCAGCTTTTTTGATATCTGCACTACTTTCAACCTTTTACAATATAATTGTATTCTAAATTCAGTCATCTCAAATAAATCTTTATTAGTGACACCTTCTGACATACCTTCATTGCCAGAAGATAAACATCACAAATCATTGCACATCAAAGTCCCTGATTTAAACTTTAGTTTGCAACCTATAACACCTAGAGTAAAGTATCAAAGATTCTTAAATGATATCTCTGTTTCTCCCAATTACGTTGAAAAACTATTGTCAGCTCTTACACAGATACAAACAAATCCGCAGGGCCTGACGGCATTTCTCCGTTGTGAAAAGAGTCCTAAAATCTACGTTGAAAACTATAGGCCAATTTCCAAGTTGTGCACGTTTGCCAAATTTTTTTAATGTATCTTAAGAGTAAGTCAGCAGTTACAAACCTGATTCTCTCAAATGACTCTATCACTGGCGGAGGTGTCGTGGACATACAGATTATAGCAAGGCATTTGATAGACTAGATCAGGGGTCGCCAACCTTTTTATGCCTAGCGCCCACTTTCGCATAATTTTTATTGTAAAATTTCCCTACCGCCCACCAACCTCGCTATATTTCAATTCAGTATATGGGTGGAAAAATTCTAGAAGGAATGTAGGAGATTTGAATCGCCCACCGTCCACCACGGAAGCCCGTACTGCCCACTAGTGGGCGGTACGGACCAGGTTGATCAGAGGTGCCAAGCTGTAGTAATTAACGGACGCAAGTCTAACTGGCGCTCTATTTCCTCGGGCGTACCTCAATGCTCACTTCTTGGACCTTTACATTTTATTTTCTTTATAAATAATATTGGTGATTACTTCAAAAAGTAGAAGTGATGATGATGATTGCGTATGGCTTTTACTTTGCCATTCTTCGCATGCTCGTCCTTGTTGGAGTTTCTTCCGTCATTTCGGAGCACGCCAAGAACAACATTAGTTGGCTACGTAATCCAGGTGCAGGTTGATCCACTAGCCTTACGGAGGGGCAGGCCCCACTTTGGGCCGGCAGGCCAACATTGCACGCCTTAGCGATAGTCTAAAACAGCCACCTGGTGCGGATGTAGCTGACATAACTTTGCTCTCAAGAATACTTCGAGGCTTTCCGTCCATCCCGAGTAAGTTTTCATAATCTGCTCCAAGTCGATCCTTGAGCGAATGGGCCCTTTTACATGTGTGCAATTTTTACAATGACTTAAATGAAGATCATGATAGCATAAAGTATATACAGAATTCACTTTCAAGTTAATTTTTTCTACTGATATAATTGTGACCGTTATACATTATTATTATTATATAAAATAAGGTTAACATAAAATATATTAATAAAGAAAATTAAATAAATCAATGATTGTTGTAATATTACATGTATGTTTTCGTGATACGTACGTGCATTCATATTCGTTCCAAAGGTCGACGCATTCGAACGGTTCCGGGCATATGACGTTTATGCATGGGCTGTTGGAAGCGCAGCCACGCTCCAGGTTCCTCGCCATTGTAGCTTGCCCCCATTGCGTGCCGTTCATTGCTGGCGGCAGCGGTAAATGTTTTCCTTCTAATCTGATATCGTCGAGACAACCCTTTTGGAAATCGGCGTATACTTCGAAAGTCCGAACGCCTGTATATTCAGCTTTACCACCGGCATATACTCCCTCTTGCTTATCCACGAGCAGCCATTGGTGTCCTTCGAAGCTGAACGTTTCGTTGAATCGGCGACCTTCGCCTCCGTCCAGCTCCAAAGTTGCAGCACTTCCGTGTCGGCTAACTTTGGCCACGTGCCATTGTCCGTCATCGACACCAACGGCAGTCAACCACACGTCGCGTTCTTCGGTTCTCAGCGAGTTCAAGTTGTAACGGAAGTGCAATCGTGCATCTTTCACTTCCAAAATACCGTATTCTCTATTATGCTGATCACTCACTCTGAACAATTCACCGTGAGGTTCTCTAGTACGGAAACGGAGTTGTATCTGCGTACTAAATCGATCGGGTTCAAAGCTCAGTGCGAATTTGACATAGCTCTGCGGGCGGAACGTCGTAGGAATCGTAGGCGTTGCACACGCCGGACCAGTCCATCCAGGTCTGCATTGGCATCGTGCTTCGGAAAAGCTTCCAACGCACGTACCATGCTCCCAGCATCGAGCGGTATTTTCACCTTGATTGCAAACCTCCTCCGTCTGTGGGCATCCCGCTACCGAGTTTCTAGACAATCCTGGATGTGCCAAATCATACAATTTGCTATTGTGAACCAAATTCTTCAAGCAACCATCGAATCCTTTGCCGACGGGCATATACTGCCAGTGATAGTGAGTAGGATCAAATTGTTCTACGTAAAGACCGCCCAATTGCAGTGGGGCATTAACGTTAAGATATTCATTGAACGGAGGGATTGTTCCTCGAGCTTGACAGCTCGAATCGTCAAACTCGGGTGGAGTGCCGTCTTCTAATTCTTGTATATCGGCGGATTTACAATAATCGACAATCATTCTGACGTTTTCCGTGTCCCAGAATATATCCAATCTATGCCATTCACCGTCGTCTAGACTCTTTTTGGTTTTAACGCGTAATTCTAACGTTCCCGATCCAAAATCGATGAGCAATCTAGGATAACCCCTTTCCAATTCGACTGATATAAAGTCCGATACCATAATTTCATCAGCTTCCGGTGGTACAATCGGTCCGTTATAAAGAAGTATTCCGTCGGATTTTCGTGTGATGAATTCGAAACTGAGATGGGAGTTATCGCACATTTCAAGCGACGGATACCACGCCCATCCGTTTCCACGGAAGCTTCTAGAGGTTTGTTGACATCTGGGTCCACTGTATCCGGCAGGACATGAGCACGACTGACCGTATTTACCTTCTGTACAACGTCCTCCATTATAACATGGATTGGTTCTGCACGATTCGTGTTTCGTAAAATTTCTAGCGCCGCACGTGCATTCTGCCATCACGTCAACTCGTACTCCGACCAATGCGGTTTTATTTGCATTGACCATATACGGGAGATTACTGATATCCAAAACGTTTGTACATGAACCTTCGCACGCTTGATTTTCATACAGACATTCATCGATGCCGACCATTGTTATATTGATTCCGACGTCCTTTTCGATTTCCTCTCGGTGCATGAGTACGATACCGTTGAGTCTCACAGGTTTGTAATACGGAGAGCCATGAGCCGCAAATCTGATATCTGTGATAGGCGGATGTTTTCGTCTTAACTGTACACTGAAAACATCTACATTTTCTTTATCCGTATTCAATAAATCAGCTAGTTTATCTCTAAATCTATCGGCTTTACTACGCGTTAAACTTTGAGTTCTATAATTCCACACTCTGATGAAATCTTCGTCGGTTATGCCCGCTATTCTAATTGATCCTGAATTGATGACCGCATCATGGGGTATTTCACGTACGGTAACTGTAACGTTGGCAGGTACATCGGTTTGAGTGTGTTTCCGATCGTAAACTTTGAATCTTAAATGATATTTGCCATCTTTGGTGCCTTGTTTCATTTGAATCATACCGGTTTCTTCGTTTAACTTAAATCTAGTATGTTCAGTACCTTCCCAGTAGAATTTCTTATCGGGAAGATCCCAATCGTCAAGATCATAGACGTATACTCGTCCTATTTCGGTGTCTGGTGCTTGACCCTGATAATTATATACAAATATTTCTTTAGAGCCCGGTTGCATTTTATTATCGTTGACATCTCCAATCACCACGGTTAACGTGCTTGTGCCAGTCATGGCGGGATTTCCGTGATCTTTAATGATGATTGGAATGAGGTATTCTTTTTGTTGTTCCCTATCGAATGATCGGAGTGATGCAACGATTGCCATGCCGTCGCCGTTAGCGCCTTTTTGATCTTGCTCTACTTTGAACGATGCTCTAATGATATCATCTGCACCTGGATCTAAACGGAATTGGAACGGAGGGCCGTTGCTCTTGGATCTGTCGTCATCGTCAGTCGCAAGAATTTCAACCACCTTTCTCGGAGGAACGTGCTCTGGTAAAACAGGTCTATAATCTTTCAAGAAAGTCGGAGCATTATCGTTGATATCCTGAACGATGACCGTAAGCGTGGCTGTCGCAGTCTTAGGTGGAACACCGTCGTCAATAGCCAATATTTTAACTTGATGCCTCGGCGTCTCCTCTCGATCCAACGATCTCTGTATACTGACTGTGCCCTCTTGATTAATCGAGAACTGTCGTTTTCTATCCGAAGATCTGTCGATAGCGTATGAAACTTTGCTCTTTCCGCCCTGATCAGGATCCGTCGCCTTGAACGTTTCTAAGCTTTTACCTACGTCGGCGTTCTCGTACACGGATACTTCAATATTGGGCCGTTCGAATTGTGGTTTATTGTCATTTATATCACGAAGTTTGACGACGACCCACGAATAAGCAACGTGGTATTTGTCGTTGTCGTTGTCTTCACCCTTATCGTTAACTTGTATTCTAAATCTAAATCCGTTGCTTTGTAACTGATCTTCGTAATCCAACGGCTGAACAATTTTTAAAGAGCCGGTACCGTCATTGTTTCTGACCATGGTGAATTTATCAGCACCGTAGCCACTGTTTTCAATGACTTTGTACTGGAACTTGTTAGTTTCATCTTCGTCATGTACCGTTACGGTTAATATGGGCATTTCAGGTAGATTGGTTCCGTCGGTTTCATCTACTTCGGTGAACCATTCGTCTTTTGTGAACTGCGGGGGCATATCGTTGATGTCTTTGACTCGTATAGACGCCGTACCCGTGCCTTTTAACCCCCCTCCATCCATTGCAACGACTTGTATAGAATAATCCGGCGTCCGCTCCCTGTCGAGACAGCATACAGCGGTCTTTATGACTCCGGTATCGGATTCAATCTCGAAGATTGGCGAGCCAGTCTCTTCTTCGATGACATTCTTTTCTATCGAGTATACTAATCGGGCATTTGTTCCTTCTGATGGATCGTCATAGTCAACAGCCGTCATTGTCATAACGACCATTCCTGCGGTACCGTTTTCAGTGACGTTGCCGAAGTAAACGCCTTGCGGGAAGATGGGAGCGTTATCGTTGATGTCTTTGAGATTGACTTGGACATCTGCATATCCGACCAATCCTTCACCCCCTTCATCCTGTGCAAACACCGTGAATCTCCATTGGGGTCTGCCATTCGGTTGATCTCTATCAAGTGGCTATAACAATATAATAACAACGATCAGCACATTGTTTAAAATAAATACATGGCGTTGTGTTGAATGTATAGATACCTTCAATACGAATATTTCTCCGGTGGTTCTATTAATATCAAACTTGCTGTTGGCAGGATTGTCGGGATCAATACCTTGACCCGTCAAGAAATATACAATATTTTGCGGCCTATCTTTATCGCCATCGGTAGCTGTGACCTGTATTCGATAATAAATAAATAATTTAGTTATATTTAATAATAATTTAAATATGAAACGTAAGCTACTGTATATATGTATGTTCTGTTTCAAATTTTGCTATGCAAACATTGACCCACGATGTTGTGAGTTATTTGTAAGTACACACGGCTGCTAAAGATAAACATGCATATACGGTTTAAGCACTAGATTGAAATTTACATTTTAGCGATATATCAATTAGGAAAATTACTGTTAATTCATAAATCAAGTTGGAAAAAAGCTCATGCACAATTTACTAGACTAAAACTTACCGTCATCGGCTTGAAATATGATTAATATAAAGAGTTTTCTCCAGTGGCGGATTTATAGGTATGCTTTGATGCTAGAGCATCAGTCCCTCGATCGTTTGGGACTTTACTCATAATTTAAAAGAATTTACACTAGTCATCGGATTAAAATAGAGGGTTTTATTAGATAAATATTATTATTCAAATGTGTGATATTTATTTTATGTTCCTCAGTGTACTTGAGTCCCGTGATTAAATGGAATTTTGATGAATAAACAGTAATACAATGTAGATGGTCACACATTGGTGGGAGAAAATAACGAATGGTGTAAAAGAATTCCGAGAGAATAGCAAAGTAGTCTCTCGGTGTCCACGTCGGGGCCACCGTGGTTGTGTCGGAGTGAATTAGTTTTAATTAAATTACTGGGCGACTGGACGTGATCGCGTAAACGTCTACAAGAGACTTTGTTAAACCAACACCTTGTACATACATTGATAGAGATATTCAGGAAGGATCAGAAAAAATTAATAATAAAATAAAATAAAAAGAGGACCTGCATAAGATTATAGGGATAGGGTCCTGGAAGCTCTTCTTGGACAAGAGTGGTGTAATGCTGTCTCTCGAATATTGGCGGATTGTCGTTGACGTCATTGATGTTCATGACCACTTTCGTTGAGTTTTCGTTCAGGCTGTCTGATGCCACCAGCGTCAACTCGTACTGACCGAACAATCAACATCAGAATCAGATGTAAGTAAACAACAAAAAAATGGGAATAAAAATAAAATAACGAGGGAATAATAATCGGCGACAACTCGATGATGGCTCGTACGTATCGATCCTACATTACAAAAAAATATCTAGGCATACTCATCGGCAAAAATACATATTAAATAAATATGAAAGCGTATAATATTCAAAAATAATCACTACATAATTAATAAAAATATTTTATGTGCGGATTTATTTGCAAAAATAGTGTTAAGCATGCTATTCATTGCAGAATTCTATGTATACACAATAAAAATAATTTTAGATAAAATTATATATGGTGATGTCGAATGACGCTAATTCGCGTGACCCGCTATTTCATAAATGATCAAAATGACGCGATTTCGCGCTCTCCGGTATTTACGCGAATGATATTTTTATTTTATTCTTTGTGTTTTTTAATGTTTTTAATAAAAATATCGATTGATAAAATAGGGATCATTTAGCGCCCCTGGATTCTTAGCTTTGGGTGCGTTTTTGCTCGAGGTTTTAGCTTAAATGGTTTCAATTAAAATTTATCACATTATTTATTGTAATCCCCGAAACAATGCCCAGGGCAACGGGCACGAAAACAAGCCCTGTCCCGTAAATTTCCGCGGCAATTCATCAGGGCCGAAATATGCGAGTCCCGCCCCTGGCCACCTCCAGCAAAATATTCTATGATTCCATGGCAAGAACAAGTCGCATTTATCATTCCGAAGAACTTTCGCCGAATACAAATCATGCTCTTGGAGCGTGAAAGAAAAGAAAGAGCGTGCCCCCTGACCCGTAGGGACCGCCGGTAAAAAAATCTGCCCGGTGGACATATTAAAAAAAAAATCAGCCCATTGTGCGACCTGCGGATGCAGGGAATATGTAAAATGAACGACCCGCACCGAAACCAATAAAATCAGGTACACAATTGACCCTTTTCAGGACCAAAAGGTCGTCGGGCACAATGGTCCCCGAATATCCATTGAGGGCAATAAATTTTTAAAAACAATTACCATTTTTAAAACCACGCGAATAATTAGAAAAATTTTCACGAAAAAGCTCGGCCGTTAAACAAAAAAAAAAATCACGGTTAAGTTGTTAAAATTAAAATAAAATGCATGTTTAAAAAAATAAAAATGAAATAAAACTACACAAATCAATGTACAAAACCTACAATATAGCAACAAAACAAAAATATATTAAATAAAATCGATGCAACGAATCTGCGAAAGAAAAAAATGTCTAAAAATATTCTGCTCTCTCCAAAAAATTTGACCTGAAGAACACGCTTCGGCAGATTGCGGTCGTCTTCTTCTGTGATCTGGGTACGGTACGTCGGCCTCTCAAAGACGGGAGGATTGTCATTGACGTCTTTGACGTGGATCACTACTGTCGTGTAGTTTTCCTTCAGGTTGTCTGATGCGGCAAGTCGCAGCTCGTACTGTGTACGCACGTCAAAAATATAACATTAATAAAACTCTAAACGAAAAAAAAATCTAAACATTTTATTTTCAATGAATAAAAAAATATATGACGTCACATGTCAACACGAATGTAATTGATGGAATTGTTCCATTTTCACAATAAAATGGTACGTCCCTTATAAATATCTACCTCGTTCTGGATGGGATGGACACGATTAATCATATCAGAGAAATTAATATATTGTATTATTAAGACTCACATAATACTTGTTTGAATATATATTTTATAATTTTATAAACCTAGATTAAAATAAAAAAGCCATGAGTTTCAAGAGAGAATGACCGATCATGGCTAATCTGCAAACATCTTAAACCTAGCTCCCTAGATCTCGTTAAATTATAAACTTTGTTGAGATTTTACGACTCTACTGGATCAAGAATGTTTTTTTTCCACAGCTTAAAAATCATAAATATACTAAACTCTAAATGTTCATATCTTTAGAATTTCTTTATTATGTTGAAATTAAAATAAACCGATCACTGAGCATTTGGAGAATAGAAAAACACGCTCTGGACTAGGGAATAGAGATAGACAGGCACATTGCGTCCATATGGCTAGATTGTGCGGCGCACACAGGTGCCGGAAGATTAGAAGCGCCGAGAGGCGCTAGGAGAAGAAAAATTAAAATCTCTTCATAATTCTTTTTCTTAAAATGTATTTTTATTGTAGAGTTTGGGGAATAAGGGCCTGAATTAAAGTTCTGCACACATGCGTCGGATACTATTGGTGCGCCGCTGGTGATAGGGTTCTGTATATCTCAATAATAAGGATTTTATAGAAGCGACTGAGCATGTGAAAGACACAGTAGAAGATCCAGACTTACGGAAAGAGTGAGATGAATCTTTTCCATGTCCTCCATGTTGCCTAATCATGGAAGGTTCAGTGTTAGCTTTGATTTTGTAGGTTATGTCGAGTAATCTTGTTATGATGCGTATATAAGTCAAAATGATCAGGACTTAAAGCATGCTTAGAATTAACCACGTCAAGGTCCGTAGAAACGCATGCTTTAGAATAACCACGTAGAGGTATATAGAAACAATTCTTTGTATCTCTGCCACCAGTAATTTGTGTAGAGATGCGACTATCCCAGGCTGGAATTTGACCCGGCTCCTAGCCATTTAAAGGCAAATGCGGGATAGTTCCTTGGGCGTTCCCATCGTTTCCGCTTCCCTACAAACTCGCTCCGTCCTTCAGTTCCCAGGCCGTAGCGTCAACGAGGAAACTCGTTCGGATGGAAGCAATGCCACACCCGGCGGCTGTTTTAGACTATCGCTAAGGCGTGCAATGTTAGTCTGCCGGCTGAAGGGCCTGCCCCTCCGTAAGCTAGTGGATCAACCTGCACCTGGATTACGTAGCCAACTAATGTTGTGTTTGGCGTGCTCCGAAATGACGGAGGAAACTCCAACAACGGTTAGCTTTGATTTTGTAGGTTATGTCGAGTAATCTTGTTATGATGCGTATATAATAGAACCTTGATTTAACTCGTTTATCTATATTAATCGTTTCTTAGAGAGTTCTTTAACTTAGCCGTGTCGATGGGGTCAATCGGGGACCCCAAGTTTTTGTTTTTTCTCGAATAACTGTTTGAATATAAATTGTATATGTAACAAACTTTTTGTATTTGTTTAAAAAAGTCTAAAGAATAAATTTTATAGAAAATCATTGACCATTATTGTGCGCAATTGCGAAAAAAAAATAAAAACAACTGTAACGTGGGACTCTCTCTCTCTGGATTTGATATGGATATAATGGTAGACGTAACGAGACAAAGATTCATAGAGACACCAGCTTCTTTATTAACGACCAATCTAACGAATCGGCCTAGCCGACCGGAGGATTACAGAATTACTTCCTAACAATTAAAACATCGATAAGGATATTATAAGGAAGGTTATCGCTTTCATACATGGCTAAAGGGCTTCAACTAACTCTAAAACTCTGGGGCATCTTTATATAAACCCTGGAGGCAGGAATGGCTATGATATGTGTCGATTCGGTGACTATACTAAATTTTCCTGCTTTCCTCCGACGTTACTCAACAATATTCGCATTGTTGCTACTGCCGTGATGTTTTTTCTCGCTCGCATCCGGTACGATGTGCCAAGTGCGAGCGAAATGTACGCGTGACACGTGCTGCGGGAACTCAGTCCGCGGCGAGACATCAGTACAGTTAACCCCCCACTAACACTAAAATCGGGACCGGGATAGTGTTATTGGGGGTAAAGCCTGGCACGTGTCGAATACACAGACGCTAGCCAACATTTGACTGTATGCACCGCACAGACGGCCGCCCGGCTGTTATTATTACCAGCCAGGCTCCGTGTCAAATGAATAGTCGGCCTTGTTTCGTCGCAATGCAACGGCGTGAATGCGACCGTTCAAGTTGGGGGTTGGCAGCGAATATTTCAACTCAGCGTGTAATTCGGGATAGTGTAATTGGAGAGTCCACTGTATATCATGAATAACATTTTTTTACGTATGATCCATAATAATGGTATGGAAGGAATAATCAATTTCATTAAAAAAAGTCAAGATATTATTGCTTGGGGTCTATAATATACCCCCCTCGGACGACTCCGTTGTTTTCGAGCCGCCGCGACGTATGATCCATGCAATTAGACGCGTCATTCGTTATTTGTAGCCGATTTTATTAACGATTCAATAGAAAGCATACGACATCAACAGTTAGAACACAGTGATTCAGCTCATAAAACACCATTGAATCCCATTCTTCATCCGACAAAAGTTATATGTCCCATTATTCAGTTTCGCGATGGCTTCACGGCCAAAACTTTGTCCCATATGTTCATATTCCTCATTTCCTGTCATATCCATCACCTGACCCAAATGTAAATATTCAGATTCGGCTCTACGTGCCCCCGACCGTAAAATCAAATGTGAAATTTACTAATATGCGACATACACAACTTGGCACGTGCGAATGCTAAAAATAGCTAAATAAATCAAGACGGTCGAATGGCAATCGCATCGAACGAATCTGATCGAACGAGATTCGTTAGTATACTTATTGTCCTGGCTAAAGAAGCGTCCATGTAATCCTCGTTCGTATGTTATTAAATTAACCGTGCGGTTCATCCGGTCCGTTGTTCCGCAAAAGTAATTTCGCGTCCGGTATCGTCGATGGCGAATTCTAATCCTGCGACTGCATCCGAATTGGTTTTTCGGGAGCATCCTGCAGAACGGGGGTAGGTTCATAACGGCGCTTGGCCCCGATTAGGCGCACGTGCCGCCGAGCCAACGTGCCAATGGCACACTTCGGATTGCGTTTTTAACGTTTACGTTTGTGCCAATTACGAGAGGAAACCAGCCAATGGTTGCATGCACTGCATTATTTGTACATCGCGACAAGGTGTTGCTAATATACGCGTAGAGCGAAACGTTTAGCGAGCTAACGAAGATCCGCATAATTCTGGAAATTGCACGGTTGCGGTTGCATTCAGGCGTTTCAATGTTGCATCGCCGTTTGATACATTAGTTGTTGCCTCATTGGATGCATGAAAATGTCATTTACAAGCAATTAAGACTAGAATGCAATTCAACTGACAATGAATGGACTGTACGTTCAACGTAATGAAATTCTTAGGAGAGACTAATTATCTCCTCTGCTATGAGACCGATCCAGTTTCGGATGTTCAGTAACTAGCATCCCTGTACATGGCCACTGTTTGACTTCCATCTTACATTTAAGCAGTTGTAGAAGGAAACCAAGATGATGATCATCGACAGGAGTAATCAGCTATCCAGAGCTGTTAATCTTTCGGACCTGGAGAAGGTTGAAGAGTTTCTTTATCTTGGCTCACTACTTACTAGTAAAGGAAATTGTGAGCCGGAGATAAGAAGGCAAATAGGGATGGCTAAACATGCGATGTCAAAGCTATCAACGATTTGGAAAAACAGGGGGATATCCAAAAAGCCAAAAAAACATTTAAGGCAGAGTCTGGTATTCTCAATTTTTATTTAGGGCGTAGAAACCTGGACCATAAAGGAAAATATGAAAAAGAAAATTGACGTCTTTGAAATGTGGTGCTGGCGACGTCTGCTGAGAATGGACCGCTAAACGTACAAACGTGTCTGTCCTAAAAGAAATGGGAAACTATAAAGAATACCGATTTTCGACCATAAGTCTCAAAAGGATTCTTCGATACTTTGGGCATCTCGTCAGAAGAAACGATAGCCTGAAGAAGCTCGTTGCGCTGGGAAACGTACAAGGATGCAGGGGAGGGGGCAGGGCCCCCACCCGCTGGAGGGACCAAGTAAAGACCGCCACAGGCTCCACCGTAGTAGCTGCGATACGGGATGCAGAATGCAGAGAATCCTGGAGAGACAAATTCAAGAATTTTCACATGAGGGTGCCGACGAAAGACGAAGAAGGATACATTATACACCGTGGACTGTATTAGAAGGATGTATTCCAAAGTTTTTGCTACTTATGTAGAAGCTGTAGTAGGATTGCGTCGTTTACCATAGCATAACTTCTACGTAGTATCACTACAGTGTGAAATACCTTGACCTAACTTGGCGATTAAAATGCCTACGTATGATACCCATCAACGAGTAAATCTAATTTGGTTTTTCTATTCTACTATAGGAAACCTGGGCCGCTATCCGTGCCGATTTGGTGACGTGTATGATCAGACCGTAAAGTAAATACGAATTGCCCCGGCCCCCTATTGTTCTCCGAATCTGGGCGTTGATATCCCAGCTCCCTGCCTCATGGCTGGACATCTGACTCGTATTCGAAGAGCCTAGATAACTTGGAGGACAACCACCGCAATCCTGACCTCAAGGTTGAGTCGAATGCGTATCTGCTGGAGCTTGAGAGGTGGACGGAAGAAGCTCAAGGTCAATGGAGATAGCGTAGTGTCCTCTTGGTGCCAAAGATCCGCCCCGGGTTAAGAGGACATTTATGTATATATGTATTCCAGTGAGGGATGTTCTGTGTAGACGTCCTAAGCGCGCTGATGGGGCAGTAAAAGCTGTAGGACAAAGTGTCCTTGAGGAACCATCTGCCTCTACAAGTCTTTACTCTGCTCCAGGATTTAAAAATGTTTCCATACAAATCTATGGCCCAAACCTTACTACCCTAAGCTCATAATTAGTAGTCCTTGTCTCATATAGATTTAAAAGATTTAGAAATTTTGTTCTAAATAATCCTGCTCTGTTTTTCATAAACAGTCTTTAGATAAATATTGCTGAAGCAGGATTGTCTGTTTTTGATCAAACAGCATCACTTTTCGATGCGTGACTGCTTTTTTTAGGAGAGCGAGAGCTTCTGGACTCCATAAAAATTCGTAAAATTTAGTACTTTTGACATATCATTCGTGGACCAAAGTATCACCTCTTGCAAACCATCATGAAGATAAAAGTGAAAGGTAAATCTTGGTTGGGAAGAATAAGCTATCTTTGCTTTGTAACATTCGCAACTAGATCAGATTGGGAGCTCCAGAATTGTTCCAGCTAGCTAAAAATCGTCAATTTTATGGAGAAAAACCAAGAACATGATCACCTACGTCCGAAAACAGACAAGGTATTTATTTACTAATATTAGAATAGGCTTAAATTTTGATCTTTAATGATTTCATAAATAAAGTATGTAACAAGCGTATGGAAAAACGTTAGAAAAATTTGGAAAAAACACTATTTGCCTAGCCATGCCCAAGTTTTTTCCGAACTCTTTTTTTTTAATATTTTACTGCAATTGCGAAAAAAATATTCGCTTCTGTTGCCACGGGCGCGATGTTTTTTCTCGCTCCCACCGGTAGAATGCGCCGAGCGCGAGTGAAATCGTGCGATTGACACGTGCGGTGGGACATCGCCGAGTGCGCTTGTCATTTACGCGTCATATTGTTTTTTTAAAAGATCAAAAGATGAAGAATTTATTTTTAATCTATCGATTCACTTGAATGGAACAGAAAATTTGAGACATATCTATTCTACTGACTCGGTAAGATCAGATTTTCACTCGTTTAAATCGTTACAAAATTATTTAAACATACGAACGTAGATATATAGATGCAATTAAAAAGCTCATGTTTTTTTAAATAAAATATTATATCTATGAATATATGCATTATAAAGCGTTTAGGATGGGATGCGAGCTTTTCCATCTGCCCGCCGATTTTTATGCAAATATTAAAAACGTGCACTCTGTTTGCGTATGAAGAATCTGCTTAATATAAATATTTTCCAATACGGATTATTTTTCAGAAAAATAAAATGTAATAACGACAAAGATTTATTAACCGGATGTTTGGTTCAGTGGGATTCGATATATCATACAATTGATACACATCGGCAATGTACCCAACGACAACAATATTGGTCAAATTTTATGTGCGAAGCGTGTGCGGCCTGCATTATACATAAAATAATTCGGATTATATATTTTTTTTGCGATAAATATTTATTATCGTAGAAATATGTTTTATTAAAAAACATATCTCATAGAAAATAGGCAACGTTCATACATATTACCCAATTTTTTTTTTGCAAGGACGCCAACTTTGTTTTTGATTAAAATTTACTGCCGTTTCAGCTTTTAGTGCTTGGAATTATTTGTGAATTTTGGATAGAACAAAAAAAAATCACCTTTCCAAAGCCGTGGAAGACATTAATATGGGCCATAACGCGCATTAAGAGAACATAATAAACTTTTGGAGTGCTCATCGAACTTTTTATTTATTTGCACAGGGCCGCATCGTAAAAAATTCAGCGCGGAAGATTAATGCGTCTTCTACCACAATGTGGATGAACGGAATTGTGTTTTTCCGAAAAAATAAATAAATGAATGGATTATACTGCGGATAAATCATTTTATGACATGGCAAATGGTAAAGATAAAAATTGCTCATAAACTTTATAACAAGATTACGTTTTGACAAACAATGATATTATTATATTTATATATAAATATAGAACAATTCGAAAAATAGCAATATTTCTGCGAAAATATTCCATGACGTTACGAGCATTAATATAATCTAATTAATAATTTGTGAGAGTGGATGGGGAGATGTTTCAATTAAATCAAAAATGAAAACCCAACATGGCGGTTGAAATATTTTAATATGCCATAAACAAGATTTCATAATAAATTAGCGAGGGTACATAGGTAATATAACGACAAAGTAAACGTGGATATTAAATTTATATGAAGTATAACCTGAATAAATATTAACATTATTAATATTTATTTAAGAGAAATTTATCTGAAATAATATATATTTTTCATGAATGCGAAACTTTTCCGCGTTACATCGGCGGATGAATAAATCCGGCAACAATACGTCAATTCCGTAATAAATATAAAATTCGGACAAAATTAAGGGTTGCAAAAAAAAAATCAAAAAGCTCGTTCTCATAAAAAAATGACCTTTCGATATAAGCAAAGGATTTTTGCACAATAGTTGGATTATTGAACACTTGCGGCGAATGGCCGATAAAATAGATTTTATTACGCGATATGAAACGCATTTTTTTTTTCAGAATGGTAATATGCCCAAAATGTATATTTAATTTGAGAGGAAAAATTCCATCTCTATATAAAAATTACGAATGATCGAATTAACAGTTGCTATGCAAATCAATTTAACTTTTTTGTCGTCACTAAAAATGTTAATATTCATAGCAATAAGAATACTTTATTATTCTGTAATATTTTAAGAGGATTTAATCATGATTTTCTTCAATTTTCATTTAATACAAAATTTCGGCGATTCTGTTTCATAACGTCGGGGAAAATCTGGAAAATCTGTTTGCAGAAGTATTTGCTAGAATTTGGTAGAAACCCCACAGCTTCGGATTTATTGAGTTGTGTGAACCCATCGAACGAAGGACGAAGAAAGGTGTAACTCTTATGACTACATTCCAGAATCTATATACAGTCAACCCTTCTATAACGTTTAGATAGGGACCACGCTATAGAAAGTTAGGACCCATACAAAATTTGGGGTTAGGTTTTTTTAACTTTCTTTGCGATTTGAAGCAAATCGTACATTTCACCCATTTTTATATTTTATATTTTTAATGACGCTCCTGCCGAGGGAACGCTATGCAAAAAACCGCCGCAAAACGCTATAGAAAAAAACGCTATAGAAGTGAACGCTATAGGAGGGTTGACTGTACAAATGATCCATATTTAAATATTAGAGTCATGTAATATGTAATATTGTTAATGCGCTCTAATCTAAGATGAAATTAATATTCAGTAAAGTCAGCCCTTCTATAACGAAAAAATCAGGACCACGTTATAGAAGCCAAGGCACAATACAAAATTTGCGAAGAGATTTTTTTATTTTATTTGTAAATTAAACGAATAGATTATTTTGAATGACCTTTTTCAATGTCAAAGTAACGTGTAATTTTTTATTGTCAACCAAATGGCATTGACCCTATTTTTGATTTCGCGCGACAACGTATTATATTACATATTTACGTTCTTGGGACGGAGCGTTATATGAGGGACTGTCGAACTCGTTATAAAAAACCGTGATATAACAGGGTTTACTGTATTCTTCGATGGTGTAATAGTTGAATAAGTCAACCTGTAATAGAGATGCTGTTGTCTCTTGAATTTGTTTCTCGTTGCGTCCATCTTTAAATCCATCAATAAGAATTAGACGATATAAATGACCATATTCAATTAAATTAATAGTAGAAGACGGGTCAAAATGGCATCTGGGATGTCCCAAATTATTTTAGAGAGGGATAGAAACGACAGACTGCTTTTTTTTTAACATTTTAGCTGCTGTTATATTTAATTATAATCAGATCGGATCATATTTGTAAGATGTGAGTCTTTATAACGTAAGTCGGGACCTATTTAATCTATATAAACTCTGAGCTCGAAAATTTGGCAAAATAAGAACAATGATGCGATGATGTAAGTCTTAACGACTAAGATAAGCATACCATGTCGATAAGAGTCGCAGTCATAAGCGACAGACAGGGTAGATGCAATAAATCTTCGAAGACAAAGACAGATATTATTAAAGAGGACTGGTTCAGTAGGTAGGTATTGCAGATAATTCTTCTAAATATTAATATCAGCATCATGATTTGCCAGCCACGAGGCACTCACTCGCTGAGCATTTGGGCCTTAGTGGAGTGGAAATCGTCATGGTTTTCATCTCTTGGCCATTACTGGCATTAGACTTGTATCTTCAACCATTGCCGGTATTAGATTTGATCCTCCTCACTGTGTCCAGGCAACTAGGAGGGGGGGTTTGTCTCGGTATCTTCTTCTCTAGGGGTTCTGGCGTGACGAGTCACAGCTGGAATTGACCTTGTTTCATAATAGCAATCCTTTCATCATGGTAAGGACGGACCTTCCCAAAAGATTCAAAGGAAATATCTTCTAGTAAGGAGGAGGAAAAAGGAGCAATAGTATCGAAATTAAGTCGTTTATCGAACTTCATTTTAGGGTTTTCCCTCTCAGGGTATAATGGTTCTGCTGAAGATGTATTTATTATTGGTAGTGTTATTTTAGTTATGACAGGGGCCCCGATTTACACGGTTTTTATATAATTGTCTACAGCATGATGTTTCAGCATGCAGAGACGAATAACGTATCCCTACATTTTGTATGAGCTCCCGTGTCTCTTTTTGGACGGTTTTTTATGAAACATACCCCAGAGCATAGGTACAGGGCTGCCTGGGGTATGTAACCCTCGAGAAAAGAAGGTCGATTTACTTACAAAGCACTTCTTCAAGCTGTGGGTGGCGCAGTACATAACCCCCTTGTACTGTGCGAGTTGCCCTTATGGGCGCCACCTCACTACCATCGAGCTCGTTCGTGTGCTTTTTCATCTGCAAAATGTGAGGACAGGTGCTCTCAGAAACTCTCCGGTAACCAGAGCTATTACTCGTCGCAATCACTTGGCCGATTATGTAAATATATATTTTATAATTCATTTCTTTTCTTTATTGTTATTTTTGTTATTTTTTTCATGTTACTATTATGGTTTTTATGCGTGATTGGCGACATGGGTTATTCTGTAATGCCAATCACGCATTGTTTTTATGAAAAAAAAAATATCGCGTAAAAGGATGGGTATTATATAATATGTAAGAGAAAAAAATAATAATTACAAAATGCCTCATGAAATTCTCCCCCGGGTTGCGGTATTGCAATGCTCCGTGAAAAAAAAAATTGCTGATTTTCCGATTATGAGTTGGTCGGCGCGGAGGCCCATCGACCGACCGACCAGCCCGAAATTGTCTAGTAATCTAAAAGATTATTGGAGCCGTCCTTGCAGACCTTCCCGCCAGGACCAGAATTAACGAATCGGCCGTGAAAATTGATTGGTCCCATTAAATTCTGACACGCAAGCGAACTTCAGGTTTGAGAGGAGCTCTCTGCCGAGAAAAAAAGTAATATGAAGAAAATTGAATTTCTCAGTACATTGTAAACTCGACTCTTTACGGGGTATTTTATGTTTAAATACCGTAAATTCGGGGCATGTCTCGCGTAAAAAAAATGCGAGAGAGAGAGAGAGAGATAGATGTAGAGATACACGGGAGTCGTGTGTATTTCATACTGTTTCACGGACCAAGGATTATCGTGGCAATAATTTGTTGGTAGTAAGACCCTATAGTTTATTGTGTACCTCAGCGAGAACGATTAGGGCCCCCGGAGACCGCAGTGCCCATCAGGGGCACATCGGGCCGCCCCGCCCAAAAAGCGCCTTCCATTCCGTGCCCGCAAAATAGATAACAGACCGCCAAATTGTGATTGTAACACCGCAATAAATCATCAGACGGTCCCGCATTCGGTTCGGGGGAGACATGCCCGAAATAATAATAGTAATAATAATAATAAAGCGCGCGAAACTTGAAGAAAGCGCGCCAAAAGCAATCCTAGCGTTATTCATCGTGCGTAAATAGTTTATATTATTATTTTACGTCTGCACGCACAGCGCTAATTCATCATTTTTGACGATTCGCTTTGTTTAAACAATGAAGAAGTATTTTCTGCCCAAAAAAAATTGGCGGAGGGTTTATCTACTTACGTTCAGACATGTGTAAGTAAACAGCATGCATGTAAGCTCCGGTTACATTTTATTCGTCTCTCGGTTTAATGTTAGCGCACGCTAGGAAATATCATTCCATCCGAGCTGATGATGAGCCATTAAGCCTCACTCAGGGAACTCTTGGCATGGAAAACCCACGGGCATTTACTCGAGAGCATTAAGCTTCGAATGCCCACACGCGACATGGTGCAAAGTGTTTGCGCCGAGGACACTGAGCATTACGTGTTGAAAACGTCATAAAATGCACCCGCAACGTGAGTGAATAATTATGCATAAAAAATGCACTTGCATACGGATAATTGCTCACTAATACGGAGTAATTAGTTGCAAATTATTGCAATAAAATAGGTTTAATGGTGAGATAAGCACCGAGCTCCAGTGATAAGGCTAATGACGTTCATAAAGCGTAGATGCAGAATCGTTTGCACCAGAATATAATTGCATCGCTAATGACACGTCCAAATTATTACGATTAATAAAATGAAATGCATTTTTTTAGTACCGACTACGTAACGGAGAACAAACCTAACTGTGCCGATGGGGTCTATTTTAGACGCCAAGTTTTTTTATTTTTCTCGAATAACAATTTTAACACTTTATGAGCCGGTCACGCCAAAAGACGTGATGTTGTAGCCAAGCGTTATGAGCCGTTCACGCCTTTTGCGTGATTTTGTAGCCAAGCGTTATGACACTTTCCCGCCTTTTGGCGTGAGAGCCATACCCCCACTTGGCATTTTTTTTCTGATAACGATGCACAATGTAACTCCGCACTATTTGACCACAGATTGATACATTATAAAGTTATGGGATTTCTTCTAAAAGTCTTATTTTGTCTAATATTTTGCAAATTTATTGAAAACCCATGCGGCCCCCAGGCTAGGTTTGATGTAAAACCTTGCGGCTCATAAAATGTTAATATAAATCTTTAATGTCACAAACTTTTTGTAAATGTTTGAAAAAGTCTAAAGAATAAATATTATAAATAATTATTGACCTTTATTGTCCGTAATTACGAAAAAAATAAAAACAACAATATTCGCTGCCGTTTGCAGCGCGCGGGATGTTTTTTCTCGCTCGCATTCGGTACGATGTGCTGTGTGCGAGTTAAACGAACTAGTGACGCGTGCTACTTGAACTCAGTCGGCTAGCGTTTACTCAGTCTAGGGCGACAAAGCGTAATATTGACGCTTTATATTAATTAGTCAAAATATTCTAAATATCGGCCAAATTATGAAGCATATCATAAATAATTATATCATTGAGATGAAATCCTTGGGGTCTCTGATAGACCCCCTTCGGACAACTCGGTTGTTTTCGAGCCGCATGACTGATGGGTTAAAGAAGTCGAGCACTGAGCTTTTGAAGTACAGAAAAAAAACAACTCTCAAGCTAGAAACAGTGATGGGATTCAAGATATTGATGGAAGAATGCATGGTTGGGTCTCTGATAGACTCCCTTCGGACGACTCGGTTGTTTGCGAGCCGCCGTGACAGATCAGTCAAGAAAACTAACTTATATTCATCTACAAACAGATGAGGCAATATTTTAATGCATATGTGTTTTTCTAGAGAAACTTTTCTACAAAGAAAAACATAAAATATGGCTGATTTTCTCTACAAAAAATTAAAAAAAGGTAGTCAAAACCTCGTATTAGTTTATCAAATCTTTGATATCAGTTTTTTTAACATTTGTTTGACTCAAATAAAGGCTTTAGTTTGATAATTGTAACTGAAGAAGATCTGACTTATTTTAATTACAATCAACTTTCTCATATAGCGCCGAGATATAGAAATCCGTCCTATAAAAGGTTAGGCA
Source organism: Philopotamus ludificatus (assembly GCA_022495035.1). Classification (NCBI taxonomy): domain Eukaryota; kingdom Metazoa; phylum Arthropoda; class Insecta; order Trichoptera; family Philopotamidae; genus Philopotamus; species Philopotamus ludificatus. Next base: position 21,037 of record JAGXCT010036223.1, read on the forward strand.
CTTGTATAAAACTTGGTGCTAGGTTTTTTTATTTGTATTTTATTTGGTCAACCAAAAATCATTGACTTTTATTTCGTGGGACAATGTGTTATATATTTAATATGTAATTCTATCCTGAAAATTTAACGTTTTGTATAAAACGGCGCTCAGAAGGAAGCACTATAGGAGGGACTGTCGCACATGCCGGTTTTTTTATAACAATATCTCATAGTTTTTTCAGATTTAGCAAATAAGTTGCTAGTCCATTTTGTAATCGGCAGCCAGTATTGATCCAAGTATTCGATATTTATAATATTTTTACTGAAAATGTGTGGATAAAAAAAATAATTAAATAACTTTCATGACATGGCAATATGTGAGGTATCCGCACGTGGAGTATAAACTTTTGACAGATTTGACTGATGGGATATGAATAATAGAAAATAGATAGAGCATTAAAAAAATGTCACGTGATGTCACAGCATTTATTAAAAAAATATTTTTTAATATAAATATATAACGGAAAAAAATAAAATAATTTTCCAGTCGTAAATTAAAAAGTTTTCACGAAAAACATCCGTGTTTGCGAGTGATTATAATAATTCATTGATTAATCGGAAATTTATTAATATATTTTTTTCTAAAATCAACTGCGTCGAAAAAAAAAGCGACGGAAAAAGGGTGATTGTTAGCGTTGCTGGACCGTAACTGATGATGACGTACGCTGAAATATTGAGGATTGATTAATGGTGGCAGTAGAATGATTTTCAGTCGCGGAAAATTGAAATTTTATTTAAAAAAAAACATTTTATCGGATGAATGTGACGTCATATCATGTAAAAAAATAATAATAAAGAACTGCCCACTGCAGAACTGAATTAATACAAAAATAATGAAAATAAAATGTTGTTTTACATAACAAATCCAATTTCTGCTCCGGCCGCGTTCTATCCCTATACCCTAATGAGTTGAAAAAATAATGAAAATAAAATTATGCACTAGCTGCGAAAATTTGCATTTGTGAAGAGGAAAAAATGCAAATTTCAGCAAACCACCTATACATTTTTACGACCTGCAGGCTGAAAAAAACAATATGAATAAAAAGACGCGAAAGAAAATTATATTTCAGCTGAAAAAGACGATGAATCATCAGCAATTGGGTCAATCAAAAGGCGGAAACTCTGAAATATAAACTCGGTTAATATAAAAAAAAATCCTGAAAATGTAAATGAACATATTTCTTTCATTCTAAACAACTGATATTAAAATGGAACACGTAATTATTTTTCAGACTACGTTCGTTTCAATTAAAAATATTGCAGTTTCCAATCAGGATTTTTTTTCTAAATATAATGATACACACCCATCTCTTGCCTTTTACATCTTGCAATATAAGTGGACCAAAAATAAATCTATCATTATTTAAAAAAAAATGTAATAAACAGATTGAAAATCTTATATTAGGGGGACCCGAAAGTAATCGCGTATTTTATAACCTAATGCTCGAGTGCAATTTGTGTCCAGACACACTGAAGAGATTAGCATTATACATGAGTAATACAATTTATTAGGTCGAAAAAATAGACATTATATGGTATATTTTATCGACCTAGGTTAAGGCTAAAATGTCAGCAATGCCACTAAAGCCATTAAAAAATCACGTAGAAGGCAATTTAGGTTTCGAGTGTTCGAATCGGGAAATAGAAATCTAAAAGATTCACAATTTGATGTTGACATATTGTGATCTTTGGTCGAGTTGGATCCTCGATTAACTATTCAGGAATTGTCGCCAAGACTGAAAATTCTATTCTTTTTCAAAAAAATTGTAACTGGGGATAAAGAATGGATCGTTTACGATAACAATAATCGAAAAATACGAAGGATTTTTTCAAATTAAATGTACTATCGTACCCCTAGGCCTTGTTTAACCGTTTAGACGCCACGGCGTGCAGGCACGCGAAACTGGCTAACCAACACGCCACGGCAAACGCTACTACGAATTTATTTATGGATAAATATAATATTTTTAAATGAAAATTAATGCAGAGACATCTTTTGAAGGCAATGTGATTGTTAGAATGTCGATATGTTTAGCCGTTTCATTTTATTTGAAGTTTATACGGCGTACGGTAAAAATCCATATAATTGGCTTGGCGATTAAAGGGTTAACACTTCGAAAGGTACTTTTGTTCATGTGAAAGGATTAAAACATTACAAATTATTGAAACCGGATGAAACAATTACTGCAGATGTGTAATGTCAACAATTAAAAGGATTAAAAACGAGAAAATACGTCAAACGTCTAATTTTGTTAAACAGAAAAGTTATAATTCTTTACCATTATAATGGACGCCCTCATAAAGCTAAAATGACCCAAGAACAATTCAGTAGTTGGACCTGGAGAGTCGAAAACCACTCTCAACAAGTATTTCGATTAAAAACCGGAAAGTATTTTCAAAAAATGGATTAGAAAACTTCAAGGGAGATGGGGAAAAATGCGCGATTTCTTTCGGGTCCCTCTAATATATTAAGTATACTTAATTAGAGAAACATTATATTTTTTTTCGTAGTCTCTTAATATATTCGCAGAATATTTCTTGAATATTCAACATCAAGAGACGAGTGTATATGAAAATATAGTGCACAAAGTGAACTTACCCGTTTCCTAGTCTCATAATCGAGCGCCCCAGCTACGTAAATGGCGCCCGTCATATTTTTGACGGCAAAAGCTCCTCCTATGTTACCGCTCGTGATCTCATATCGTATACGCGACGCTGAAAACAAGAAAAAAATGCAATTAAACGACACAATAATTAATAACCCCGCTTTTTTCCTAGGAAAAGCCATCGAAAAGCAAAAAACAAAAAAACAAATGCCAAGTTTCATAACGCGAACGGGCCAGTAAACTTTCAGCGCGAGGAAAAATATTTTTCACACACATCAAATAAAAATAATCAAAAAAAAATCCGAAAAAAAGAGATAACAACGTTCGTTTTATGGTAATGCGAGATGGAAAGGGAGGACGCGAAAAAAAGGGGAGTGGCTCCACTCATAATTCATTTGTACGACGAGTCGTCATGAAATTCCAATGAAGTCCAGTCGGGTCCACTACGGTTTAAGTGGAAACATTCTATGATAATACAACGGAATGTTTGCAGCTGCGAACGCCTCATCCCGACATATTCTAAAAATATCAAATTCGGGCGGCATATATGGCAACACTATTAAAATATGAAATCAATTTCATTATCTAATAATAAAAAAAAAATGCGAAACGTTACGAGCGAACCGTAAAAACGGCAAAAATGTGCGGTGATATAAAATATATATTATTATATAATATAAAACCACTATAAAATATGGCCATAAACACAATGAACTTAGGTATAAACAGAGTAAAACGCGGCCATAAATTGAATAGACAACCGCCGACTAAAAATCTATAAACACAGCGGCGAAAATAGTGCAAAAAAATGTGATATACGGCCATGCACGATAAAATAATAACATAATAAACTGTTACATTATAAAAATATATATTAAAAAAAATACTAAAATCAATAAAAATGTGCGTTGACAACGGATGACGCATTTATGAGGTAAGATACAAAAATACGTGGAGTTTTCCAATCTTCGTCGCTTTTTTCTAACAACTGCAATGATTGTGAAAGATAACGCCTTTTCAATGATTTTGACACCTACATTTTTGCACAAGAACAGTTTCAGAGAAGTCTGTTCCTCTTGGTATGGTAGGCGATTTCTAACAGCTTTTCATTAGTAAAGAGTTCGCCGTGTGATTTTAATTAAGTCTGAATATCATTTACATCAAAATGCGATGCCTCTGTAAATATTGTAGTTTAAAGGCCAATGTCTTAACCTTTTCCTAACACTCTTCATACTCGACTGAATGATTTCTTTATACGCTACATCGACTATATTACATTATTTCCGAATGACATCTCTATCACCTCCAGCAGTTTCTTGAATATTTGGGGCATTGATTTTCTTAACCGATCCATCACGGCGGCTCGAAACCAACGGCTCTGGCCGATGGGGTCTATTTTGTACAAAATGAATGTATGAAAATAGACCCCTCAAGTCAAGAATTGATAAAATTCTTCGTCAATACCTTGACATTTGTTTGAAATATTGATTTTTCTAGGAATAAAAGTAATTATTCATGATATGCTTCATAATTTGGATTTATTTACTAATCAATATGACGCGTAAGCGACGTACGAACGCACATGTGGTCTTCACTTGCACAGCACGATATTTTTTCTCGCTCGCACTTGCACATGAGCGATGTTTTTTTCTCGCTCATATCCGGTACGGAACGATAAAAAACATCGCACTCGTGCTAATGGAAAGTAATATTATTGTTTTTATTTATTTTTTTCGCAATTGGGGACATTAAATTATTATTAAGATTATTCTTTAGACTTTTTTAGACAAATACAAAAAGTTTTTGACATGCAGGATTTATATTAAAAGAGTTATTCGAGAAAAATCTAAAACTTAGGGTTCAAAATAGACCCCATGGGCACGGCTAGGTTAAATAATAAAATGATTTAAAGGGCCTAAAATGGATGTGGCATTCGGAGGTAAGAATATTACATCAACGTAAAAATCAGTGCAAAGAGTCTCAAGTTCCAGAAGATGCCCCAGCGTATTGTCTAACACAAAGAGGGCTAAAAGTTCGACTACAATATCCTCACAATATTTTTATTATTGGGCAGTCCATCCATACATACATGATCTAAGCTATTTTTAAAACAAACACCATCACTCAACTCCTCCCTCTAGTTTACATGTAACGACAAGTTATAGTTCGAAATAATCTCGTGTATGTATGACATGTGGGACGCACCCTGGACACGATTTTGTATGCGCATGTACGTCATGCGCGCCGCACTGGAAGGTTTAAACGATCCTTTACTCCTTTAAATCCAGAAGCAGTCTTCTTTATGGAAATAAACATACGTGTTGGCATTCATTTCAAATAGAGTCCTGTCTCATCCACATTAAAAAATAATTTAGTGAATAATTTGCCCTTCACCAAGATTGATTGGTGTTATCATAAAAAAAAATAAAAATAGATCGTGTTATAACGAATCCGCACTCACCTAGATCGCAATGAACGGGGTTGCTCTGTTATATTTTTTCCGTAAGTAAAAAATCGTCGCGCAAACCAAAGCAAAAAATAAATATTGTGAATTAAATTTTGGAAGAACACGGATGACTCACATATACGTTTTTTTAATGATGTTCTATGCATCGATTTGCTAAGGTTATACTGCGTGCAATTCGAAATACCGCTTTACTATCAAAACTATAATAATAATCATTATCGCAATGGTATATTATCACGAAGAGCACTTCGCCGACGCATAATTGCGTCGGAAATGGTTCTAGTTGGAAAATTTAATACAGAAACTATGGTCGCATTAAAGCGAATATATTATATTACAGGCGATAAATTACATCCGAGAAGATTCTCATCTGTGAGATTGAACAAAAATACAAGCGTGTAAGAATAATATTGTATATAAAAAAAAGTATAATTTATTCATTACAATTTTAGCCATTTCTCATCCAGCTTCTAATTACTTTTCTCTGTTAAGGTTTATAAATTACATTACGTCAGAACAAATAAAAGTTGTTAGATATAAATTTTTATTACTTTAATCTGACTTTTGGCCGAAATATATATATATGCATATTTATAGAGAATAATCTTCGATTCGAAATACGCGCGTATAATTTTGAATATTTGATTTTACAGGATTGATAAAGAGAATTCCGGATGTAATTCAATAAAAGATTTCAGAGTTGATTGCGTTAGAAACAATAGAGTATAGATTTCTCCGATTCGATATTGCCAAGGTCGGCGGATAGAACCCTTTTGAACCGATATCGAGTTGATTAAGCATGGTATAACCCTTTCAAGGGTAAAATTCCATATGGGTCTTACATACAAAGAAGACCCGAATATATTCTTGTAACTTTTGAGTACGCTCATTCACTACTGTAGGTCAAGCGAAAAGCGTAATAAATGTTTAACCCTTGGAGAGAGAGGAAAAAAATGCTGAAAAAATCCGGCCATGACTATTGTGACGAAATATACGAGGGAACCAAAATTCAACGCATAAATTGGGATATTTAAACATTTATATATATATATAAGAAAAAGCGAAAAGAAATAACATTTATTTAAAGGGATACTTTGAAATCGAGTCTACGCATAATTTTTGGTACAAAAAAAATCCGTTCCATTTTTTTAATGAAATTATACATTAATATATTAAATTAAAAAAAAATGTTATATACCCCTGAAACAATACGCTGTAAATTCTTCAATACGTAGCACAGACCAAAATTTATTGCATACTAATAATATTATAAGATGCTGAAATGAATCAACTGAAAAAAGTGTTTCCTCAATTATTATTAAACATATATCTAAAAGTGACGTAGATATAAAAATAGTAATAAGAAATTTAACCATATATTTTAAATAAGATATTATTTCGGCATTCTATTACTCCGGTAGTATTTGTCCCTGACGTATATTGACATTGATATTATATTATTATTTTTTAACATCGAAAAGTTTCAGGTGATCGACGATTTTTACTCGTTGATAAATGAAAATGTGTAAATAAAGCATTAGCCTCCATATTCGTCAGGCATAGCATCTCCTTGCGACATGTCGCTAGTCCCGAAAAGTAAAAAACATGGAAGGAGGATGTATTTCTAACATTGAGGAGATAAAGACAGAATCGCCGAGCCTAATCGTAAATTCTATTCCAAAAGTGCCTCGAAAATAAAAAAAACCTAACAAAAATATTTGAATTATCTGATAAGGATTAAATTTAAACGGAAATAATTAATATTTATGAATAAATAATGATTTTTGTGAATTTTTTTTTTATAAAACCTGGTATTCTAAACAATTAGGAAGATAAAAATGTAGATTAAAAACTATATTACTAGATCCATCCATTCTTCTATACGAATATCATCTGTTCTAATTGTTACATTTCCTGAATCGGTAAATCCCCCTATAACGCTTCCTGCTATACCGCGGTTTTCTATAACGAGTTTAAAAATACCTCCTATAACGTAGACTTTCAATGTCAAATTATATTTTTTTAATATAAATGTAAGGCATTGCCGAAGGAAAAAAGGTCGATATGCTCTGGTTAACTATAAAAAATAACAAGTGACATTAACTTAAACTAGGCGAACAGAAAAATAAACGATGTACAGTCAGCCCTTCTATAACGTTTCCTCTCCATCACTATTTTCTACAAAATGCCTTGTCAACCAAAGAGCATTGACCTTTATTTCCTGGGCAATGTATTATATATTTACGAAATATGTAATTTGATCTCTAAAATATTAGCCATTTTGTAGAAAGAAGCAATTTAGAGGAAACGTTATAGGAGGGCTGACTGTATTGATTCTAATCTCTAGAAAAATAATATATAGATAAATAAGGCCATATATGTACGCAGTGGGGGCTCGTATGTAAACTATTTGGGGGTGCTGCGGAATATTAAAAATGAATGAATTCGCTCTTATTTCATTTAAAATATAAAAAAAAATTAGATCAGTAAAAATACTAAATAAAATGAATAATAATAAAATAAGTGATGAGCGGCACGTGGCTCAAAGAAGCTGTGAGTCAGTATGATTTAGCGGCGAGACCCTCCCCGCACTCCGCTACCGACCCCCATCCATCCAATACACGACGCTGGAAGCGCTCTTGCATTACATCGCGGAACGTAACAATTAGCTTAGGGGTGCTGCAGCTCCGCATTGGATATAGACGAGCCACAAAGCGGTACGTCTACAAAAATAAGCATTAATAACGAAATCTGTCGCAGACTGAAGCGTTAAAAATAATTACGGAATATTAAATACCAGACGCATTAAAACTATACGTAATTGCGCGAAATTTTCATATAGTTTCATGTAAATTCATGCTTTACATTGTCTATTTTTGATTGTCATCAATCCTTCACGAGCACACTGAGAGATAATATTCAAATATTTCATGCGACATACAAAATATAATATACATAGATTCATATTTAAAATAGTTATGCGAGCTTGACGATTAAAGCTGTAAGACGGTATTTAACTCGCGAAAGTTCGGAAAACTAATAACAACTAAACTCCAACCGAGATAATAATAGTCGACGATAAAAAAAAAATATTAATCGCATCGTAAAAGTTTCACAATGCCCCATGTTTTATACGCCAATTTTTAATTAACATACAAAATTGGCGGGTTAAATTATGTTGATACAGCTGCAGCGGTTGCGGTTTCAGAATAAAATTACAACTCCTGAAAATTGGGCAACACACGACACGCCAATTAAAAAATGATAACCGAAATAAAAAACAAAATCAATCTAGAATAACTAAACGACATTCATTAGGGCTAAATGTACCCGAAGGGATCATGTACACGGGATGGGATCACACATTCCAAAAAGTTGTAGGGTTAACTCGATCAGATCCCAAAAGTACAACTTTGCAAATTGGCTAATTTACTCAATAGCGTTAATTATGGAAGCCGGAATTTAGTAAGCCACGGATAAATGTGCGTATGAATAAAATATAAAACGGTGAATAAAATTAGCGGCGTAAAATTTTCATATTCGCAGATTGCTTTTTGGTGCGAAACTCTGCAGATTAAGGCAAAGTGGTGGTGCAAGTGGTCCTACGATGCGACCAAGCAGTGACTACTTGAATCACGGTATGATGCTAACTTGTTTGATCAGAAAATAATTGCGGCTTTGCACAAAATCAACGTGTTAATCGAAACCGTGCAATACAAAACGATATAATATGTAGACAATAAATATTATTTTAAGGGTATGGCATTCACTAATACAGTGGTAGCGGACGTCGGGCATGCGTGCCAGAGATGATACGTACAACCAGGGGCGGCTCGCTCTCAGGGGCAACCGGGGCACTGCCCCACACACATTTCTCCCAATAAAAAATAATAATTAGCTGAAATATGCCCAAACACATTCGTATGTATTTGGACATTCTCGTACTTGCCATTGTCAAGTGGTCGCTAGCTTTGACGCGAACGTTGTTGTTGTTTGGCTAGGTAGTGAAGGTAAAAAGCAATGTTCTGTATTATCAAATACAGAAGGCCGCTTTTTGTTTGCTGCATAAGTCTATTTAGGGCAGGTTTTTAACTGTCCATGGACACGTGGTCGCTAGCCTCGGTTTAGATGTTGGTTCGACGCAAACGATCGTTGTTGTTTATCAGTTAGTGGAGGTAAAGAGAAAAGTACTGTATTACTGTATACAGAAGGTCGCTTTTGGTTTGCTGCGTAAAGCTATGTGTGGGGCAAAGCTGTATATGTTCCGCTGATCTATATTTTGTACTCGATTCCAAAAATAAACGCAAAAGGAGCGTTGTTGTTTGTCAGTCAGTGGAGGTGAAGAGAAAAGTTCTGTATAACTGTATACAGAAGGTCGCTTTTAGTTTGCTGCGTAAAGCTCTGTTTAGGGCAGACCTGTATATGCCCCGCTGGTCTATATTTTTTACTCGATTCGAAAATAAACGACACCGTCAATGTTTTTCGACTATATGTTGCATTTCTATTTTCAGGAATTTGAATATCATCCCCAACTGATCTATAAAAGTTTCCATAATTAGATCGATTGCCGATTCAAAATCGATTTCCCTTTGATTTTGGGAAAAATAAATATTTTTTTATTATTTATTTCGACCTCACTGTACTAAAAATATATAGGGTTCATTTATTTTTTAAAAAAAAAGAGGATCACTCCTACCTCACCGTGCCTCACCTGTTTTTAAAGTCACGAGCCGCCCCTGCGTACAACAATTTAACTGGCACGTGAGCGATTTACAGATTCAATTTTTTCCCCAAAAATTAACTCATGGATAGGAGACACATTTTATATTTAATTTTTTGATAAAAAAATATATTATTATGTTTACAACACTGTTATTGATGTTAACCCATTCAACCCACTCCGCTCTTAGTCGAATCTATGATTCAAATTCAATAAAAATTGTTCAGAACCTTTAACCCTTTATAGGGCAAAGCTGAAATTGGTTAATATATTCGCTTTAAGGTCTATATTTTCATGAGCGCCCATATTTATTATATATTTACGTAACATTCTGTCGAGAACGCTTTTTGGTTAATTTATTGTTATTGACAATAAGTATTGTCAAAAACAATAAAAAATAAAAAAAATCCAAAATAATTAATTTGCCCTATAAAGGGTTAAAGTACGGCGTCTTGATTTGGATTTCATCAGTAATGCACTTTATAAATTGTGTGATGGATGTTTTGGTCGATTATGACAAGAAATATCTGATTTGGTGGAGTGTCCCATCAGATTCCATCCGAAACAATCCGAAAAGATTAATACCAAAAATATTTTTAAACGATCATTGTTATTACGTTTTATTTTTATAGAAATATCCAAAACACTGCCAACAGCCATCGTAACGCACATAAAAAATATAGTAATTTTCATTACTGTATTTTTATTTTATGGCGATATTATATATAAAAAAGGGATATAATTCCGATGAATATTAGGCCAAATCTCGTGAATTTTATACGAAACTTTTTTGCGATAATATTAATAAGCTCATGCAACAATTAGAATCGCTAAACATCTGGTTATTAACAAACGAGTTCTAATCGTATGATAAAAATCAAATTTTAATTAATTTAATATTCAAATACATTTTTTCACTTGCTAATTGGTTGAATAATTAGCAAAAAATATTATTTTTCGATTGTATTTTGGCAATTAGTATAATGTGATAATTGTGCATAATTAATACGACAACATTGCAAAATGATAACGTAATCTAAAAAAAACGTTTCAAAGAAGATTAGATAATAATTTATAATTTTATCATTGGAGGTTATGTTTGTTTTTTGCTATTACACTAGGTTAAGAAAGGGAATAATTCCTTCTGAGTAAAATACATTTATAGCATAATTTCTGATTGTAGTTAATAAAAATAAATAAATAAATAAACCACGCCAGACAGTCCATAAATAATATTTTTGGTACAAAAAAAGGTTCGCTACCACTGCCCTTATAAAATAGAAAGAATAATATAGTCTTGGATGATATTAAACCGAAAACTGTATATTTATTTTGGCTGATTTGTTGTTGATAATGCTTTTAGATACGAATCAATTTTCTTATCCTGTCCATAAATCTGGGAACTTTTGATAGAAAATGTTTCCAGTATTTTTATATTTATATAAATTTTACTAAGATGGTATTAAATGCCATTTTAATTTAATAAAAAATAAGTATCCGTTTTTAGTGAAATCGTGTAAATAAAAATAATGTAAATACAGTCAACCCTCCTATAATGCTCCTTCCTATAGAGCGGCGTGTGCAGCATTCCCTCATATAGTGCTTCCTTCTAGATCGCCGTTTACGTATAGTATAATGCCCTTTGTTTGACAACAAAATAAAACAATCCCGAGTGAAAAATATAAAAATAGAACTAGATCATCTAAAATACAGTCAACCCTCCTATAACGTTTCCTTTAAATTGCTTCTTTCTACAAAATGCTAATATTTTCGAGGTTAGGTTAATGCTCTTTGGTTGACAAGGCATTTTTTAGAAAATAGTGTTTGAGAGGAAACATTATAGGAGGACTGACTGTACATAAATGGAAAAATATTCGACGTATTGAATTTTTTCAATTTAATAAAAAAACCTAACCCTAAATTTTGTATAGGTGCCTAGTCTTGTATAAGGCGGATTTCTATGTCATAGTCAACACTAAGGTTGACTGTAGAGGAATATTCGTTATATTCAGATTTGTATTTTAATTTAGGCAATTGAATTGAAAAATAATTTTTCAGTCAACGGTTTAGGGACGAATGCTTTAAAGATGATTTATTTACCAATAACTAACTGAAGATAAATCGGAAGGATGCATAACACTTTGAAAGCTCGTCCTTAGTCCTCAAACATTTCTTTAATCATAAAATTATGTGATATGGCAAGTGTTTCTTAAACAAAATAATTAATGCAGATTGCGGAAAATAATATTTGGGGGTGCTGCGGAATATTTCAAATTAAAAAAGCATATTTCGCTCATCTATACAGTATAGTGAGTCAGTATGACTGCACCGAGTCGCGTCATCGAGGCGCTTAGCGGCGAGGCGCCCCCCCGCACTCTGCTACCCCCCCGCATCCGTCCAATACCCAACGCTGGTGGCGCTCTTGCACTACATCGCGCGGAATTGCACTGTCCGGGTAAGCACCGATGAGATTAATATATGTAAATTATATTTACATTCAAGACAGCGTCATTTAAGAACATCCTGCTTTAATTTTAAAAACCATATTCTGAAATCACAGACTCTTTTTAGCTTGATCGTATTGCAATGAAGGATAGATCTTTTATAAAATATGATCTGCGCAAAATCAAATGTTTTGCATGTTGAATTAAAATAATAAAAAAAAAATACAATATATCACGTGTGGTATATCAAATATCGTAGATATAGAAGAGGTAGATATAATAAAAGGACTGAAGTGCCAATTACTGTAGACATCTGAAGCATATATTGGAAAGTAAAACGATGTATTTCAGAAAAGCAGCTGCGCATTGGTTTGTAAGGTTTCGACATAAATTGCCACTATCCACATGTCTATGCAAAAAACATATTTTTTCTCCACTTTTTTTTGCGCGCAATAAAAGAATATATAACGGCGTTGAGACGACGATAATTTTAATTATTGCCGTAATGTATGCGAAATATATGAAAAGTCAAGATAATGGCAACAAACCGACAATAAAAGCACAAGGTCCCCGGGAGCGACTAAGTAGAAAAGTTGGTACACGTTGTTTTTCCGGCCGAAACTTTCGCCTCTTGAAATTTTCAATGTAATAAGATTTATTATTGGCTTTGCCGCAATATACATAATTTTTAAAAGGGGATTTTCTTAGCCTTTTTTCGGGGCATTTATACCGCGCACCAATGTTTAGAGATGCCGAGTGATATATACGACCGTAAAATAGTTTTTACTCATGTTGAAATAAATTTTCAGACGCGCGCACATTTCAGGAGGGGGGACGAACAAAAAAAAATACGTGTCCGCGTAGATACGCATGCAAATACATTATGACAATGTTTATAAAATTTCCCCGGGCATCAAATAACATTATTGTGATACGTGCCGATTGCTATCTCTCATGTCAGAGCAATTCCGAGCGAAATATTTGCTACAAACCGCCCGAAGGCTTTATATGCCACGAATGAATCATTGATGGAAATGTGTTTTTTTTTTTATTCCAAATTGTGCTAAAGATATAATAAATGTTATGGTATTGACCCGTTTTTGCCACCTAAACCCCGTATGCATGAAATATGGCCGACCGAGATATGGCATTCAGTAATAGTATCTGCTACGGCCATATTATAAATGGTGTCCCAGACTGAAACGTGAGGGCGAACGGTCGGTTATTTAACGCTAAAATATGTCAATTGGCCTATATCTGAAAATTATGTTTAATAAATTCCGACCGAAATGTTTATAAATATCGAATTTTGAATATACGTGATGCGGCAATGAGCGTATCATTTTACGCCTCAAACGAAAATGGGAAAAAAATCACAACGAAAATCTCTAATAATATATGAGAATATATATTTTGAATAATAAAATGTATGTGTATACATTAAAGAAGCAATAACTCAACTTTTTGATATTAACTCATTATTTACGGGGGACGTGGATTCTACGTCAAAAGCGTTTTTGCGTATGTCCGGGGCACGCAGATCATAAGCTAGCCGACACTACGCGTTTGATGGGCTGTAACTTTTACGTTTTTTTTTTGTTAGATACTTGATAGTTGTAACAATACAAAAAATAAGACCTTTAGGAGATTTTCGGCAAAAGCGGCAAGTGCATATAAAGCATTTATTCAAAATATTTTATAGCTTTTTTACAAGGAGTGTGTTTAGAAATTACCAACTTTTGTGGCCAATGGAAACGTTTTGTTTATTTTTTTAATAATTTAACATCGGTAGAATACTCGTTTTGACAATATTGTGCCATATATTCGACTAGGCCGGAATACGGGCTCAATTTGCCTATACGACATCAATTAAAGCGGAATATTCGAGAACAGCCATTGCGATTGTAAATGGTTCGAATTTAACTCTATTACTTCCGGAGAGCTTTATCTAGGCGTGCCGATAAGGTCTAATTTGGACCCCATGTTTTTAATTTTTCTCAAATAACTCTTTTAATATAAATCCTATTTGACTAAAATAATTTAAAGAACAAATATAAATAATAATGTCCGCAAGTGCGAATAAAAATAACAATTTAATTTTACAAGTGCTCGGACGCGATGTTTTTTTTATCGTTCCGAGCCGAATACAACCGAGAAAAATAATTTCCCAAGAACAAGTGCGAACGAGAAAAAACATGTGTAAAAATATCTAAATTAAAGTCCAAATTATGAAGCATAACTATTTTTATTCTTAGATAGATAAATTTAAAAAAAAATGTTAAGGTATTGTCGAAGAATTTATCAATATCTTGCCTTGAAATATTTGGGTTCTATTTTCATACAAAATATACCCCATCTACCAGGGCCGTTGGTTTCGAGCCGCCGTGACGGATCGGTTAAAATGATCTAGCATTTTATACAAGAATTAATCATTTAACTAATTCAATTTTTTATTTATTTCAGCTATTTTTTGGTTCAGTTTTCGTTTCGGTTCAATTAAAAAATATCAGTTAAGTTCCGGTCTTTGTTAACACATTCCGGTCCGCTGGGTTCCGCGCCGAGTTTTGCGTTAGGCCGGGCGATTTCGCGAAAAAAATAGCAAAAGTTAATTTGTTGTGTTCAGAAAGGTTATCTCTATGTAAAAAAAAAGTAATAGTTCAAAACTTCTCAAAGTGTGGTCTGCGTATCAATGAAATATAAATGATTTTAGTATAACATCAGCACCAACGAGGACTCGAAAACGCGTCCCCCGTACTTCTACGTTGGCCCGCGAGAACGCGTTTTCGAGTCCTCCGAGCCGCAACGTGTTAAAGAAAAAAACAGGTTTTTCAGTTCAGTTACAATAGATTATTTTTGTATATTGAAAATATATTAACCCTTCTTACAATAAATATATTTTTTAAAGGTTTTTGGTATTTGATTCTCTTCTAAATCAAATGCTTGATAAAAACATATAAAAAATAACAAGCAATCAAAAACAACCGCGTCGTCCAAAGGGGGTCTCTCAGAGACCCCAGGCATTTTAATTCAAAATATAGATGAATTCTTCATCGATTTTTTTTGTAAAAATGGATTATTTAAGCACAAAAATAGTTATTCATGATATATTTCATAATTTGGTCGATATTTTAGATTAACTAATTAATATGAAGCGTAAATGACAACTGACAAATGACAAAAAAACATGGGGTCCCCAATAGATGAAAAAAGTCGCGTTTAATAGCTACCGCATTAATCGAGGGATGGACGAATAATAATTAAATTTTCATGAAGCTTTATCCGACTCGAATAAGCGATTTTGGAAAAATGTTTACAAATCATTTGTGTATAGAATCTTGTTGTCGATGTTGACGAGTTTTCCAGTTTAGAAACTGCTTAAAATAAAACTATTAATCAATTTATTTCAACAATGAACGCAATCAATTCAAGTACGTGTATCTTATTAAAGAGTATTCAGGGTTTCGGATCGAAAAGCTCTTAGATTTATTGCGGATAGTACTTAACACAGTCCTCCGGGTCAACATCCATTAGTATTAATGGCAAAGTAATAGTATAACACGACCGAGAGTGCATTACTATCAATTATCATTACGAAATGGATGCATACTCTCTATAGAAAATTAAAACGAATTGCAGAACGATTCCGATTGTTCGTTTGCGCGACAGAGCTTTGTGAAAACAAACCAAACAAAAGCTTCACATATTAAAAATGGATCCCCGTGATGAATCGCGTACGTTTGAAGCAAAACCTTTGATAAATGATTTCGGCAATTGTCAAAGGGGCAAAAGGTATCAGTGCAGCGGCAATTTTGCCCAAATGGAAAACGGCAAGACTCCCTCCCATTTATTACGCCCATTAAATCGGATTTGATTTCCCTCCGCGTTCGGTTTGTTTTGAAAATGGCCAAATATTTACGCTCGCAGATTATTATTCGTAGTTTGGCTGGCGGGCATCACGTTTACGCGGCATTATTCCTCCTCCTCGGTCGCGGCCTTACTTCAGTATATGAAATGTCATCGATAAATTCAATTAATGCGTCGATATCATCAGATAAATTTCTCCTCGGCTACATACAGCCTCCGGGACCCGGTCCGGGTAATTCAAATTTTATTGTCCGAGTTGGTACATGGGCCCGCGGCCCTTTTCTTGCAACACTGACTCGGGTTACCTAGGCTTACAATCGGCCAATCCCTAGTTTAACACGGAGCGCGTTTCCTTTATTAACACCGGGCTCAGCTTGGCCGTAATCTTTTTTTCAGCCACGGTACATTGAACACGGAACATAATCACGGTACAAATATATGGAATCAAATTTGACATATACGTAATTTAATCTGAAAATTTGATAGCAATGAGAGATTTTACGTAGAGCTCAAAGAAATTACTTAGGGCTCAAAGTTATACCCGATACATTGATCTTAAATTGTATATTCTCGGTTAAAAAAAATAGGCACAGAATTTGCTTTTGCAACAAACAACAAACTTTTCGTCTCTATCGTTCGAACTTAAAACCCATGACCCATTTCTAAGAAGGATTTATTACTGACGATAAGAAGTGGATTCAATGCAGGGACGAATACAGATCGTAGCCCATTTTATCATCCAACCCCCTGTGATACATATTTATTTTAAGAGGATTTTTTTTATATAATTAACCACAATTGATCAATTAGATTAAATTCAGAGGCGTTATCTTGCCTGAAAAGTTATATACAAATTAACAGTCCGCAATTGCGAAAAAAAGACAAAAATATTTACTTCTGTTGCCACGGGTGCGATGTTTTTTCTCGCTCGCTTCCAGTACAATCTGCCAAATGCGAGTGAAACGTACTACTGATAGAACTGCGAGATATTGCCGCATTGCTCGAATTAATCTTTCTACATATCACTTTAACATAAAAACAACACCAATGAGTGCTGAGTGTGAGTTAAACGTGCGAGTGACACGTGCTAGGAGAGGTCAGTCTGCGGCGAGACATCGCCGAAATCAATGTCATTTGCGCGTCATATTGATTAGTAGAAAAATCCAAAATATCCACCAAATTATGAAACATATCGCGAACAACTATAATAATTCTCATATTTATTTAAAAAAAAAGATTGACATGCTTGGGGTATATTTTTCATTATAAATAGACCCCCTTTGGACGTCGCAGTTACTTTTAAGCCACCATGACGGATCGGTTAAAACCCTACCTAATTCAAACTAACTATATTAATTCCTTTAAAAATAAAAATCAATGTCTAACCTATCCCAATACAACATCCTGAATACTCCCTAAAATATCAAAATCCTTGACGTCCAAAATCTATTCTCAGTGGCGGCTTATGGGTCAAACATTTGGGATGCTGCGGAAATTACAATTTTCAAAAAGTATATTTTAGAAGTGATTCAGTATGGACGACGTGGGACTACTCCGAGTCGCAGCGCATCACAGTGCTTAGCGACGAGAGCTACCCCCCCCCTACTCCGCTGCCCCTCCTAATCCATCCAATACACGACGATGGTAGCGCTGACTGGCTGGTAGAGCTGGTAGAGCTTGCTCAATAATATTTAATCAATAGACACATATAAATTAATTTAAAAACATATTTTCTTTAATTTGCTTGGGGGTGCTGTAGCTCCGTAGTGTATATAGACGAGCCACCCCTGATTATCTCTATGAAACACATTAATCTTGGATCTAAGGATCGCCTACGTCCGATAATGGTTAAGGCCTTTAATTCCATCACATTCCTTATTCCTAAATCCTTATAAATAATTAAACAAATATAAATACAATTTATATCGATTAAAATCGATCTTCAATTAAAAGGAAAAAAAGCATAGACTTACACTCTTGGATTCATGGATATATAAAGTAAGTAAAAATCTAAAAAAGTGCACAGAATCATCATATTTCAGTGTTTTCCAATCTTTTTTTTTATCGCATGCCACGCTTAAATCTATCGCCAAACTTCCGAATTTAATTATCAAACTATCCGGATTATTTTTTAGTTATCGGAATGAATGAAATGAAATTTAAGTTGAAACTAAAGATTATTATTATCTTGAATATAAGGTTAGAATCGATTTTTCTATCAATGATATAAATATTGACATATTTTTCTAAAAGATAAATAGATATCGAGGTGAAAAAGTTGAACCGAATATATTTATATAAAAACTTTTTATGGCTCTTATAATAGGTTTCGGCATTTTTCTTTAAGAAAAAAAATAAATAAATAAAAAAGCATACACGTTACGCAGAAATAAACATATTATTTGATAAAAAAAAAAGTATGGTCAGTTGTTATTTCGGAGGGTGTATTAGTGCAAAAATAAATTGTATCAAAAACGCAATTCGTCCGTTTCGTACGTGATTGATACGAAATGATTAAAAAGTAGGGGACGTGCCCGCTAAGCGCTTTATTTTTGGCCGTTATACGATATACCCGACGCGGTCATCCCCGGGGGCGTCCCGACGCCCGGGCGACGGGACTTGACGCGCGCTGCCCGGTCCCGGGCGTTTCCCTTATTCGCATTCCGAGTGAGCGATATATCAGCGGACGGCAAAAAAATGCTGACAGGACCTTCTTTATTCGCGTCGTCCCGGCGGGTTTGCGACGGACGACGCCCAGGGATCCCCCGGACAAGCCTTCCGGAACCAATCGCACACGGAATCGCAAAATTCCGACGGAATAAAATCGGCGCGAAACGCAATCGCGTGCACTCCGTCACAATTTGCGTCGGATTTTGATCTACCGACGGATCCGATACGGCGATTATCCTGCAAATGATCCAATTTGCAAACGGAAGGATATCACTAATCGCTCTAATTCGATATAATTCTGAAATATTGCTACAGCACAGCATGATTTATTTTATGAATGCACAGCCGGAATTATTTCCCCGGCGGCCCAAGCCCAAGGCTAACTCATTAGTTATCGCGTTCTGAATTAAGCCATCAATTATTTCCTCATTTGAGTACCAGATTCGCTGAGTAATAACATTTTAATTACGCCGATATCATATCCGAGGTAAAAAGTGTGGAAACTCTCGATCCAGAATGCGCGACGATTCGCGCAAACATTAATTCAAACGAGATGAGATGAAATATATCATAACTATATTTTCAAGGATTTATTTACTTCAAAAATCGAAATACAATTTTAATTGGTGGAATATTAACCCTTTCAGTGCGGGGCGCATGACGTACATGCGCATACAAATCGTGTCCAGGGTGCGGCCGCATGTCGTACATGCGCGAGATTCTTTAAAACTTTAACTTGTCGTTACATGAAAACTAGACCGAGTTAAGTGAAGGTGTTTGTTTTAAAAATCAGCTAATAAACACAGCTATCAATAAATATACAACATATCACAAGAAATTTATAGGAATCATGTAATATGTAAATATGAATAGTAACGATTCAAATCGCCGCAGTAGTATCGGTGACGTATCTCAGCTCAGGGGTTGTTAAGGTTGTTCCACGTACTTTATGTTCCACATACACGTGTACGGATGTAATGGTATAAGAAAATTGCATTTCGCATTCTTGATTTTGATTCACATTCCAATTTTTTTCTCACTTAATCTCTGAGCAATTGATATTTTGTTCGATTTATTATTACGAAAATAAAGCGAATCGAGGTTATTTTTTTAGTTGAGACGGAAGAGCATATCCTAATCAACATGTTTGCATAAATCTCTTATAGGAAAATGGTCTAATATAGCGGTAAACGGCGAATACAAATTTACCTCGTCAAAAAAATAATTTGGTCCAAAACGGCGCCGCACTCAGATGCAGAATCGTGTTTAGACGCGCCGCATTGAAAGGGTTAAAAATTGCGTCATTTTTTTGAATATATAGATGTTTCTATTATTCGCTGTGATAAAAATTGCCCCGGTATTAATCAATCATTTTTTTTAAATTGGACGCCGACAGCGAAATTGACGTTATTGACAAGCTGAATGAATTAGCTTCAAAATTTTTGCTGAAGTCTTACAATTGGCCGATGAATCATTTTATATAATGGAGCTTTGAATATTGATCTGAATAATTATACGTCAATATAGGTGCAGCACCCCCAACCAAATTGAGGAAAAATATATTTTTATGTATTAACATATTAGGAGGCCAAAAATTACTCAGTTATTCTGGAACTAAACAAGTGTCAAAGGTGGTTTAAAAAGTTTAAAAATGGAAATAGGAATATCAAAGATGTCGCACGATAGGATGACCCTAAAAGTTAGATGATGATATCCTGAAGGCGATGGTGGATTCAGATCCTCCTAAAGCAATCGAGAAATTATCTACAGTCTACAGTTCAGGATCATCTTCGTCGCATAGGAAAATTGACGGACATTTTCGACATTTCGAAAATTGACTTGACGGAGCACGTTTCTTTTGTCTCGGTATGAAGCCGATCTGTTTTTGCGGTGAATCTTGTACGAAAAAATGGCTTTCTCCCGGAAAGTTACCTGTTTCGACCCCTCGCAATATCACTAGCAATAAAGAAGGTCCTTGTTTGATCTCGCGCCGTTGCATATATTAAAAGGGAAAAAATTAATAATGTTGGAGAAGTGAAAACGCACTTGGAAAAGTTTTTCAATGAAAAATCAAAGGACTTTTTTTAAAAAGGGAATTGAAAAACTGTCTTTACACTGAAAAAACGTGTTAGAAAATTATTTTGTTGACTAGTATTTAAGATTTTTTAAATAAATAAATGAGTTTCGCCAGCCAAAAAAAAATGATTACATTTTGGGCCCCCTAATATGTGTCTATTGCAGGGTTTCCCAAACTTTTTCAGCGACGGAGCACTTGGCAAATCCGAAAATTTTGGCGGAACACTTTGGAACCAGTTTTTTACATTTTTAAACGAACTGATAAAAAAACGTGATAAGTGGGAAAACGTAAATTCGGGGTAATAGATACAGAAGAACCCGGTATTTTACATTTTTGAAGGTACTGATAAAAAAGTATTTATGTTTAAAAATATTTAATTGTTAACCATAATTTTTAAAGCATTTGAATTGTAAAAGGATGCATTTGATTTGCAAAAAGGTGCATTTGATTTGCAAACGGGTGTATTTGACATAAAAAAACTGTATTAAAAATTGTAATACTTTTTCCTTGTAATGATAAGTTAACATCATTGCACTTTGTAAAAATATCCGTCAGATATGCAAGATGTATTAACCAGGAAGGATTTGTTAAAAAATTGAAAGACTAATAATTCATTTCGAAGTTCATAAAGTCTTAATAGAGCTTTACCTCTGGATAGCCATTTTACTTCAGTATGTAATAAAAGTGCTGTATGTTCACTACCCATTTCATTAAACAAAATTTTAAATAATCTGAATTTAAGTGATCTAGATTTTACATAGTTTATCATTTTCACGGCTTCATCAGCTGTTGATTTTTTTTAGTAGCCTGCTCATTAAGATTTTGAAGGAATCACAGTTTTTGGATTATTTTCTTCTTTGATGATAGACGTATCAGAAGAATTATTGTAAATATCTATTTAGGCTCCGCGGAACACCTAATTTGGTTCCGCAGAACACCTTATTTGGGTTAACATAGTTTGGGAAACCCTGGTCTATTGATTATATATTATGTATATGAAAATATAAATTAAATTTATATTTAGAGTTAGAGTTAGAGCAAGAACGCTGTCAGCGTCGTGAATTGGATGAATGCTAAGCGCTGTGATGCGCTGCGACTCGGAGCAGTTCCGCGCCGTCCATACTGAGTCACTTTTAACCATTTGGTTGCCGGGCTTTTTGGAATTACTATTCCAGAAATGCGCCGATTTTTAAATTAATAATTAGGAAGTAAAAATGTGTTGCTTAGTTTATAATTATACTGTAGCGGCGGCGTTGTATGCGTTGCACGTGGTGTTTAAAAATGTTATATACCACTAAAGCAATTACCCTACAGACTGTTTAAAATGTATTGGATACTATGATTTCAGATCCGTCGGATCTGGCAATTCTCGCTATTGTAGATAAATCCGATATATTGGATTTCGGTAACCAAAGCGTTAAAATATAGTTTTTTTAATTTTTTGCAGCACCCCCAAATATTTTATCGAGATTATTATATATTTTATAAGAACTACAATGATAGTAAGAAAATTTTTGCAAATTCCTACGTCAAATAAATATTTATATAGATACTTTTTTATTATAAAAAAATATGGTCGAAAATTGTATTTTGTCAAGACATATCGTTACTGATCCGTGAACATTAATACTTTTATTATATAGATAGGGGACAACATTAATATTGATAAATAAATAAAGATATTTTGCAGAAAAAATTCCACGTATTTTCTTTGACCAAAATCTCATATATACCGATGTAATACCATAAAAGAATGAAATAAATTATTTAACATTCTCGAAATACATTATATAAACCTGAAATCAATAAGCTTCTTATGGAATAATATTCAGAAAAACATAATAATAAAGATTTAACCAATTTTCTGAAATTTATTCAGCACAATTCGCGAATTTCAAGGATTAAATTCCGTAATTATCAAATATAATTAACGCATTCTCTTGAGTTTTATTCTACGTTATGAGAAAATATTTTTAAAAAAATACGTTAATTAAATAAGATAATTGAATTTCGTGGGCTATATATGTCCATTATTCAAACCTCCTATAGAGTGCTTTTTTAGGCGTCGTTTTCACAAAATGCTAAATTTTTAAGGTCTAATTACATATTTCGTAGATATGTAATACACTTCCATATGAAATAAAGGTCAATGCCCTTTTGTTGACAACGAAATATCACACGTGAATAAACTCGGCGCTATAAGAGGGTTAACTGTACCATATTGCAGACTGTTGAAAAAGTTTTACGTGTTTTGTTTTGTTTGGCTATTTTTAACTGAAAAAAATAGAAAGATTTCTAGGCCGACAATCAGGGCTTCGAACCGGAAAAAACATTATTTTCGTCGTAAAAATCGATTTCGATTCAATTCATGTTTATTTTTATTTATACAAATAAAAACATTTAAAAAAATAATCAATCAGAGCTTAAAAAAAGAGAACTGAAAAAAATCGTATTTTTTTCTGCAATGATATACAGTCAACCTTCCTATAACGTTTCCTGTAAATCGCTGTTTTCTACAAAATTCTAATATATTTAAGGTCAAATTAGATGTTTCGTAAATCTATCATACATTGCCGAGCGAAAAAAAGGTCAATGCTATTTGGTTGACAAGGAATTTTGTAAAAAGCAGCGATTTAGAGGAAACGCTATAGGAGGGCTGACTGTACTTCGATGGGAGAGAATTAATAAAGATGAATAAATAAATTCTTTATCAATAATTTGACTTTTTTTTCAAAATACAAATAAAAAACCTAACCCGAAATATTGTACGAGTGCCTAGTCTTCTATAAGGCGGGTTTTTAAAGCGTGGTCTCTATCTCAGCGCTATAAGAGAGGGTTGATTGTAATTAAAATAAGTCTGGTATCTTTTTTAATTCCATATATCAAACTAAAGCCTCTATTTGAATCAGAAAACATCTGAAATTTACATGTTTTTAAGTAAAATAAGACCTAACTTATGTTTTTCTTTGTAGAAAAGTGTCTTAAGAAAAAAACAATTGATTGCACAATCACTGTGTCGTCCGAAGGGGGTCTATCAGAGACCCCAAGCATTTCAAGTCAATATATTGATAAAATCTTGACTTTTTTTTTAAGAAAATAGATTATTCTAAGAATAAAAACAATATTCATAGATTGGTCGATATTTTAGATTTTTTAACTGATCAATATGACCCAGATATGAGAAGCGCACTCGACGATGTCCCGCCATCGGTAGACCGACCCTCAAACTTTCGCAACAAGTGTCACTTGTATACGTTTCACTCACACTTGGCACATCACATCGTACCGGATGCGAGCGAGAAAAAACATTGTTGTTTTTTTTCGCAATTGCGGTCGATAAAAGTAAATGATTATTTATAATATTTATTCTTTAGACAAATACAAAAGATTTGTGACTTGGATTTAAGTTTAACGTTTAGCGGAACTGATCTCACAATGGAATGTATTTCCTATGAAAAAAGATGAATCGAGTTACGTCGTCCATTTATTCAGAGTTTCTAATTAATTTCACAATTATTTATTGTACAGTCGCACGATTCGATTACAAAACAGAGTCGCAGTGGTCCAGCTCCGTCCATTCAAAGCAGAATTTAACGAGGACCCAACTGTATGCAGAGCGCCAATTGTTTCGCCGTATATCTGTATTTATTTCGCATTTCCGGCATCCGGTGCCGGACGGGTCGTTCGAACCGCCCGAATATGTTTGGAATTTGGAATTACACGGTGCATGCGCATTTACACGCGCGTTGATCGCGGAGCAAAACAAAGGGAGCCTCAGCTCTTCATCGTCTTACCGTTCCGCCGGTGAGTTATGAGACACACCGCCCCAGAGCTTTTTGCTGTGTTTTCCTAACAGGACACGTACGGTATAAATCTTACGGGAGTACGGGAATACGGTACGGGGCCTGGGTCGCGACCCACCGCCGCTCGGAGCGAGTTCCGATAACAAAAAAAAAATCGAATGAAAAAATTGCAATAAATTACACAGAGACGGATGACGTACGATGTGATACGGATTTTGATTTATACAACGGGGGGACGTACCCTTTGTAATATGCATCGATACGATTGCAGATTTTAAAATTGCAGTCACACACAGCGATGAATCATCAGTTTTATTTCACATTTCACTATTGTTTTAGTACGCAGGCCTCTTTGAAATATCGCAAAAAATTCATCCACGCGAAATTTTATAATGAGAATAATTATTTTATGAAACATTCAAAGCGAAATCGAGGAGATTCGGTAATAATTTCTCAATATTATCGAATAACAAACAAAATATTCCGCCTAAATATAATTGAAAAGGCCTTGATCGTTATTTATTTATCCTACTTATTTAATATAATATTAAAAATTACGATTAATAGCGAGTGATATTATTTATGTAATGAAAATTTGATTACAAGATGGAAAACATGTTTTTTCAAATACTATTTAACATATTGCGAAAGATCTTTAACTATTTTTTTTTTATAATTTGATTAAAATAATTTAGAAACGTTTATGATGGATAGAAATCGTTCTCATAGCCCATAGGAATCACGACTCTTAGACATGAGAAACACAATAACAAATTCTTAAAAATTGATCGAACTATGCATTTAAATGTCTAATGCAAAACTTAGATGAATTTTGAGTTAAGGTCATTGTGAATGATATTAATTTAAGGTTAAGCCAATGGTAATTGATAGCTACATCGCTTTACATGACAATATCCATATTTAACGGCCTAGAGATGGTTGTCGAGTAGATCTATTTTAGTTCAATCGACTTCTTAGAATATAAAGGGTTCTGATAGAGTCGGACTAAAGAAATTAAAAAACAGAATCGCCAGTTCTTCGGCATCATTTTCTTTGTCGACGCCGTTAACTAAAACATTTTCTTTTTTTTCGGTAACTTTAACGGGTGGTTGTTCGCTATCTGCCTTTGCAGTGTTATTTTTTTCACCCTTTGCTACTTTACCAGCATCCGATTTCTCATTTTTTTTCGCTATATTATTATCACGCTTTGTTTCTTTTTTACTTTTTTTGTCTTTATTATTAATATTTTCATCAGTCTTATTCTTAACGATCGATGAATCATTTGTTTCAATAGTTTTAGATACGGCAGACTGACAATCGACAATCTTAGCAGAATCGCTATCTTCAATTTTTTTACCATCAGTTATGGACAAATCTTTATCCTTCTGTTTCTTAATGCCCAGTTGTTGCAAATGGTAGGCAGCATAACGAATAAACATTAAATATCTTGCTCTAAAAAGTGATAGAGATTATTATATAATATACGGACATTTATAATCATGCAATCATGTATGAATAGACATACTCTACAAAACTATCCACCAATTCTTGTCGTAGACAGCAAAGTTCATGTTTATGTTCAATAGGAAAACCCAAGGCTTTTATCTCATCTGATAGTTCTTCTTTATCCACTATAATAAAAATAATTTATTAAGTTTGCTATTATAAAGTAATTTTACAGGTAATAAATTACAAAAAAAATCACTAACATTTTAAAAAGTTTACATCAGGGGGGAAAGTTCTCAACAAATCTAAGATGTAATGTCTTCCATCATTTCCCACAATGCCCTTGCATTCAACACTAGAGCATAGTTCAACAGATTCTCCTTTGGCACTTATTACAGAATGGGGTAATATTTTTAGTTGCAAACCAGCTTTGCTAAGCTAAAATAACACAAATAATTATTATTAATCATTTCTTTAATGTATAACAGTTAATAATATATTTCTTACCAATTCCATATATTTTTGATGAGTTAGAATAGTTTTGCCGAAGTCTATACTACCATATATAACACTCTGTTCCTGTTCTTTTTCTAAAATGCCAGGTATGATTGACTGGGCGGTAACTCTGTAACCTCTATAATCGATAACTACGGTTCCCAAAGTGTACAATCCTTCAAGATCAACAGCACTATATACTCTTACACCCTGAAGATCATTTCTCTGCAAATATAGAAATAAATGAATTTAAATTTTATTGTGATTTTGTAGCCTCAAAAGTTTTGGATGTAAAAATACTGTAAAAATTAAAGTTTTCGTTAATAAAAAATACATACCGGAGCAACAAATGCAGCAGCATCGCCGCCCAATTCTTTATAATGATCACGCACATCAAATCCAAGGGAGAAAAATATATTGTTCCATATAAACATTTGCATTTTTGCTTCTTCTCCGGGATTTATTGCCATGACATTGCCATCTACAACAGCCATAGCACCTCGAGTTGCTGCTGCCACAAAATCACTATGAACCTATTGAAACAAATATAATGAACAGTTTTAAAATAAATTTCTATTTCATTACCATTTTACTACTACACCTGTCCCTCTATTAACGCGGTTTTTTTTAACGCGGTTTTAATCTAACGCGGTTTTACAAAAACAGTTTTTTTTTCTTCGCGCGTCGAAAAATGTCGAAATTCAAGGCATATCATAAGTAAAGTCTGAATCAGGAAGAACCTAATTTATTTACTTCTACAAATATAACATAAGTTATCAATTGGCTATAAAATTGGAAAATATGGTGTCATCTCGACCCTAATGTTGAGCAGGCTTTAAAATTCAGCGAGTAAAAATATTTATTTTCCATGCGAAGAAATTCTTAAAGAAATGACTAAAAATAAAAGACAGACGTTAGTTACCGATTTTCTACTTGCTGGTTATCGGGGCGTTCTTCTTTATGCGAATCAGAAATGTTAAATATTTCTACTGATAATGATGAGCTTTTGAACCAATAATAAAGAAGAAAAAAAATAGTTGCATTAGAAGACAGCAGCTAATTTCCGAATAAAATAAAATGTTTTATGATGTGTGTGAACTTATTACGAAACATTTATAATTCCTCCTACTTGTTTGTTAATAAAAATTATGTTGTAGGTATATGTGAACATTTTCATTTCAATCATATATTTTTTTGTTGTAGATTATAGATTATTTTTACGCGTTTATTTTGGAACGTATCCCCACACACATCTTAGTTGAGCTCCATACATTTTTTCTGCTTGGGTTTTTACATCCTAGAGCGTATCCCCATTTTTTGTATGAACTCTATGTCTTTTTTAACGCGGTTTTCGTTAACGCGGTTTTTCGTGGAACGTATCTACCGCGTTAATCGAGGGACAGGTGTATATTTTTTTTAACTATAAAAATTACTTTTCTCCATATAAATCCAATTTTACCTTGAATATGGCACGTTCTCTTAAAAGCCTTTCGGGAAGATTTTTACGAGGGAGTTCCCTTGTCGTTTGTAGCTCTTCGTTCCAATCACGCGTTTGTCCTGGAATGTGTTCTTCGTACCCAAGTTTTGATGAAAAAGCTAAAAATTTATATAGTTTATTAATTCAGCTTATTCATTTATAGCAAAAAATAACTATATTGAAAAACTAAGAGATTCATAACGTACTATCTTCAGCTCTGATAGCATCAATTGTATGATCAATATTTGGTGCAGCCCAGGAATAGACTTGATAGGGAGTGTTCACCCTTTCAAATGGATGTTTTTGTGTTCTACGGCGTTGAACAATTGCGAATGAGCGTTTAAAGCCTGGAGAAATACTAGACAGTAAATCTATTAATGAATGATTCAGATGTGAAGGCGATGCAGCTCGAGGGTTGAACGTTTCTTCTGTAGATCTAATAATATTTAAAAAATAAATAATAAATAAATATATATTAAATATCTAACCATTTTGTAAAATTACTCACTGATTTAAGTAAAATCCTTTTGCACAAGCAGTAATATGAAAATGTCGATCTTCCACTGTGACTACATGAAGATATAAAAGATCTCCACTCATTTTTCTTGGACCCGGAGGTGGATTCCAGCCAGAAGTTGTCAAAACCTAATAGTCAATCAGAAATTAATAATACAAATAGGCGATTGATAATGATACATATATTTTTTTAAAGAAAATTAATATTACTTTTATACATTGTGGCCCTTTACTCTCTTTAGTGTTTGGATGAAGAGGTAATAAAGGTCTTTCTTTGCTTCCGGGCATGATATAATCTGGAGGAGTGCAGTCAACACTTTCGGGACGTGTTTTCTTTTTTTCTACAATTTAATCGTATTAATTCGATATCTCATATGAATTGTTTTTTTATAATATATTATATGATAAATTACCTAGAATATCTCCTTGAGTAATGATATTTAAAAATGCCAGAGAGTTACATTCAGTTCCCGTGTAAGCATCTGATGAATCCAACGATTTGAGCAAATCACGCACATGCCTTACATGTATACGAGCTTCCCGCATGGTGTATGATTCTTCAACGACCTATAATATGATTTCTAGCTGTATTAGAAAAATACTAGTTATATCATTGATAATTGAAAATTTAAAGTATTTAAACAAACCTTGACTACTGAACCTTCTTTCAGTCCTTCAATATTTTTAAGTTCAGCAAAATTATCTAACGTTGTTCCATCCAATTGCAAAGAAAAACATGTACGATGGCAAGTATCTTCACGATCCATAAGAATCTGATGTATTTCTTGAACCAATTCCATGCTGGATACCTAAGCGAATTGATTAAAATTAATTATGTGATTTTGTGTTAGATCTATGTGTTGTTTAGATTAAAAAAATACCTGTATATCAAACGATTGTGTACCGGGACTGACAATTTTGACTGTAAAACCAACATCCTGAATAAAGACAACTTCTTGTTCCGTTTTCTTTTCATCAGGAAATTCTTCGGTAACCTCGTCGGTGCTTATTGTGGTCGTTAAATCTGAACCATTTATTGTGACATCCATTGTCGAAGATATACCACTTTCGGTTTCCGAGGAATCGGATTTTTGGCAAACATCAATAGTGCTACATTTTGGAGATTCATCTGTTGATAAATCATTATTACTAACTGTCGATGAAGCAGACGAAGGTGTATTAGATGAAATATCTATAGTTAAAAATAATTTAAATCAAATACATATTACGTTATTAATAATTTCCAGAATATTATAATAAATATAAATCATACCTTTAGTTTGGCTTGGTGATTTTGTACACGATGATTTAGCAGCGGCTGCTGCGTATGAGGTTGTGCCATTATCTTTTCCATTTTTTTTTAAATGACAAACATCCTCGTCTATATTATTTTCATTGGTTATGGAATTATGCTCATGAACGCCATTTTGTTTTATGGATTGGTATAACTCCCCATTTTCTAAACATTTTTTTCCCTTTATGTACGAATGTCCATTCGTTAATGATCCATTCTCTACAGGTGGATTATTGACTCCTTTTATCTTAGTTGTTTTATTGCCTGCATGACCATTCGATGAGGGTTTGGAAATGTTTGTGGCTTTCTGTTTTTTGCCTGAAATAGATAAAAACATAAATGATATTATGAGAAGTGAAATTAAAGCTTAATATTTATTTTTGATGATTACGTAAATGAAAAAAATATAGATATTTAAATTGAATAAACTTCCGTATATCGATGTAATAACGATATATCGTTGATTAGCAGTCAAAGGGTTAAAGTAAATTTTAGCATCGAATAATATTTGGTGGTTGATTGGCTGGAGTTGCCTCTATTAAATTCGAAGTTTAGGGCAACCAATCAGAAGGGTATAAATCGATTTCATCAATGACGTTCGGGGACCATTGAAATGTCAGCTGTAACTACGTATTGTTTGCACCGCTTAACGATCCAACAGAACCATGGACACACGAAATGATCACAATAAAACTCAATGAAGAATAAAACGGCGTTCTAAATCTTGGCAGAGTGTCAAACGGCGAGCAAAAATTTTACGCTCTACGTATAACGGCTTTGGTGATGTATGTATGTTTCAAACAATGTCGATCTCAGTATTTAGTATTATATTATCTTCCAACACTTTTCTCCAAATTTTTCCCAATTTAAAATAAAATATAAATAATGCTCTTGTTGGTGAGCGTCTTCTTTCTGGATAGCCGGAGTTAAAGATACTGATTAATGTTCTTTTTTTTCTGCAGATAAGAATCTATCTAGTGTTGTCTGGCGCCGACAATTTTCTTTGATGTTTATATCAACCATCACGTTGTTGTTATCGAATAAGAAAATACTCCTGGTTACTAATCTCTTTGGGTGTTTTGGAGAATTTTTATTCAAATCCCAACAGATAACAATTCTTGAAAGTCGACGTAGGAAATGCAACCTTTGGCATCCTTCCCTTTCAATAGTGTTATTTTGTTATTTATCGTACTGACATTTAGTTCAATTTTTGGCTATCTATTAACTCATATACACTCATAATAAAGCGAAGAAAAGAATTATAAAATATCAACAAAACGGCTATATTTGACTTCAAATAAATCCACATATTCGGCCAAGTGGTTAAGTAGAGTGATAGCTCTGGTTACCCGGAGAAGTCCTTGAGCACCTGGCTCGCATATGGCGGAAGAAAAAGCACGCGAACGGAGCTCGATGGTAGTGAGGTGGCGCCCATAAGGGCAACTCGCACAGTACAAGAGGTTTATGTACTGCGCCAACCAGCAGCTCGAAGAAGTGCTTTGCCAAGTAAATCGATCTTCTTCTCTCGAGGGTTACATATATGTTTCGGGATGTCGCATTATATGACCGAAGTAAGTGGGTTTTTATTTTTTAAGCTTTTGAAAGCTCCTAGTAGTTTAATTGCCTTTTCTGTGAGCATCTACGCCTCTAATCTGTACAGAAAGACGGAGAACACATAACATCTCGCCAATCTCATTTTTAGAGTTCTATTCAAATCATGTCTAAAAAAATTTTTTCATCCAAATGAATGTCGTCCATATGTCATTTTCGATTTTTTTTTCCATTGGGACTCCGACAACACGGCCAGTTGTGTCGTCTGAGGAATTTTACAAAGACACATACAGTTTTCGTTTTTTAACATTTAATTTTAAAACAGTTTTTTTGTGTTACTTGGTCAATGAGTGCTTGTAATCCCTTTCGACAGTCTGCTATTGGCGCAGTGTCGTCGGCATACCGCAAATTATTGATTAAGATTCGTTTATTTCGATCCCATCTACGTATCGATCTTGCAATGCTTCGTTAAAAATCTCTTCGGAGTAAACATTTAAGATCATTGGGGATAAAATGTAACCTTTTCTTACACCACGTTGTATATGAATATCTTTTCGTGGTTTATTTTAATTGTTGCTTTTTGTTTGCCAGTACCATTTTCGAATTAATCGGGAGATCTTTATTATCTTTCTCTGTAGTTTTCAATGCTTCATTTTATTATGTAGGATTTGGTTGAAACCCTTTTCCAAATCAATAAAACATTAGCAATAGTCATAATCAGTGTTTTAGCTTATAGGTAACATGCATATTATTTGGATGATGCAAGTTAGCCGCGGGTGAGCTAAGTTAGAAGTCAGATAGGTGTCTTCGGCGAAGCCGACGAAAACTATAAATGGAAGAATAACTATCAGGGAATTCTTTAATACACTTGCCAGGGGGTATATAAGTGGAAGAGACCCATTCATTACCTCCGCATGTTTTATAAATAAACTTATGGAATTATTGGAATTAATTAACTTAATGCCATCTATACCTCGTTAAATAAATAATTATAAACAAATAATATAAAATTCAATCCAATTGAAATAATATAAATAATTAACCAGTGTCATGGTTTGGGTGAATTTGGGTGAATCTTGCCTGGGGTTAGATTATGATATATAATTTATTTAAATTGGAGAAAATTATATATTACGCGAATGATCTTTTTTTTATCGATTACAGCAACATCATAAAAAATATTTTTTACGCGATACCATCGATTATTTTTTAAGAGTGATACCATTGTTGATTTTTAATATCAGCTGTAAACCAAATTTGACAGATTCAATTTTTAAAGCTGCAAGTTTACAGATAGCATCGTGATCTTTCCCGCCCCTAGATAGTGTTTCAATCCCTAAAATAAACCGCGATTGGATACCGAGAAAGATTGACGAAAAAGCTTCGGAGATAAGGAAGATTTAAAACGATGTCCATGTAACCGCTTGGCATAATCTCAGTTCGTTTTAAAAAAAAATGCGATAATATATGAATAATATATGCAGAGTTTGACGATTGTTCTTCACAAGCGCAGATCGGCGTAAAATTAGATAACATAATATGTACGTATATAATTAGGATGCATTTGTCTCCAGCAGCGCATCGACCTCCACTATGCAGACGCTGAATGCAGATGCAGGGTAAACAGGAAAAACGTAATTATTATATTGCATGGATTTCATGTACCGTATTACATATTTAAGGGGCTTTGAGACCAATGTTTATAGCACACAGATGAAAATAGTCTAATAAAAAAAATATATATAGCTCTTTTGACCTTTATTATGCAACATCTATAGTTAAAAAAATAATATGAACGCGTAATTTATTTATACACATCCCGAGAAAAAAATTCGAAACGTTGAAAATTTTCTTCATGAAAATGAAAATTAGAATTCATCCCAGAATCCAAGCACGTGTGACGAGTCTGTCCAGAGCGGTTGGCATATCTCCAAGAATAGAATACTCCCTTTTCCATTTGTTCATACCAAAGCAAGGGTAACCTTCAAATGAAATGCGTGAGATAAAATATGTCGTCTGCCAGAATTCTATCCTCCCCCATAATTATCAAAAAAAAATCACAGAATGTACAAAAAATATGTGGAAAAAATGCCAAGAAAAAATAAGAGCACAGGGGTCGCTCGTCTAGAACGAAAGTATATGCAGCGTATATCGATCTTCCTGCACAAAACCAAATACATCGCTTGTGTTTTGGCAATGGTCTACGACGATTCACGCGATCTAAACGATCTTCGCTTTCTATTTTTTATAATACTAAAATAACAATCCTATCAATTATAGTAGCTGTAAAACATATTCAATAATGTATGATTGTAGATATGTAGCTTACGTAATGCAACTCATGTTTATACACAAATTGCAACGTATACGCTGCACAAATCGATAAGCAAAAATATATCGCATTCTATATGTTTATAACATTTATTTGAGGATTAGACATTATCAAACAGCCAGCATTAACGATAAATATGTTATGTCGATTTAAGTAGGTAGTAATATACTAAGACGCCGATAGATGATTAGTACACATTGCCAATGATATATTCAACAATGAAAAATTAAATAATAAAAATTGATACGAAGAGATTCAAGTGTAACAATGACACTATTTTCGCACTTGCTTCGGGGGGACGTCTACATCTACCTCCTTCAGAATAGCTGAAGAATGCAAACCGCTCTTTGCGTTAGTAACAAGCAGGCAACACTTCCGACCTGTACGAATATAGCATCGACCAGCAGAAGCTTTTAACATGTGTATAGATCCGTACATTGCCCAACCTTGCGCATTCATTACGAAATGTGGAAAAAAATGTTTTCGTCCCAGAGTTGCGGAAATCCTGAAACAAGACCACTCGGTAGCCGATCTAGGCAGCGTCACAATCAGATCGACCGCGACCCATTTCGACTATTTCGGTAATGTGACATTACATAATAATTCAATTGACAATACGTGCATCACTATCGAGCGCGATATTCGTTCTTCGGAAGCATTTTTCTACGCAATCAAGGCTAAAGTACACTTTCTACCAAGTATAATCCCTACATTTTGTTGATATTAATTACGCGGCTTAATTTTGACGAAACCAATTTACTGTGTAAATCGAGGGATCGTTACTGTACTACATAAAGTACACGGAGGGAGTCTGAAAAGTAATAATATATAAATCTAAATTTTGATGTATGATGATTAATTGCATCATTTTCTAGTTCACTCCAAATTATTACGTAAAATTTTGAGAATCATCAGTGCATCTTCTCTCGCATGAGTTAATACAAAATTAAATTAGTCACGAAACTCTATGAAACGGAATTGACACAGCGTCTGCACATGTGCATGCTAATATACCACGATGCATATGTTTTAGGTAATACATTTGAACATTGTGATCCGAGGCTAAATAATGCGTTTAGAATTTTACGCCATTATTAAAAACTATATACAATTTGGCTAAATCAATGTTTTCAGATTTGTGTTATATAACAATCTAGTTTTTGTATCATGAGCTTATCATAATATATATTTATAAACGTACTCGTAAAATAGTATGTGTAGATACGCATCTGACAAACCTTGAAATTGCAGAAGTGTAATAGTAATTTATTGACCTTATTAAGATGATTGTCATGCGTCGCCTTATCATTTCTCAATGATTTGCCTGATAAAACAACTCTAAAAATACGTGTAAAAAACACTCAATGACATAATGTGATAAAAGCATTGGAGTATTGTACATACGCACGTATAATAAAGCTTACTTTTAAATCAATTAGATTTAAATAGTACTCTAGCGTTCAATTGTTTTATGCGCAAAAAACATTTTTTTTTTGCTTTTTCTCTTACAACTGTAATATAGATCTAGGCAAATTAAGACGGTTTTATTAATAAATTATTAGGTTTGACTTTTTTTCTGAGGAAATTTTGAGACATATTGGCCAAATCTGAAATATAGTGGTACATCGTCCGCTTTGGAATAGGTCTAACGTGATATAATCCTGTTCAGACGCGAAAAAAATGTTTATTATACGACCTTTGTTTGGAATCCGATCGCGTGCACAAGGTAGATACCAGCT
The DNA here is from genome assembly GCA_022495035.1 of Philopotamus ludificatus. Lineage (NCBI taxonomy): Eukaryota > Metazoa > Arthropoda > Insecta > Trichoptera > Philopotamidae > Philopotamus > Philopotamus ludificatus. The sequence continues at coordinate 56,576 of JAGXCT010036223.1, forward strand.
GACCATTGAGTAACTGCAGAAGTTTGAAAAGGAAAGGCACAAGGCTAAGGAGATACACTCTCTTTAGAAATAAAAAAGCTCCTGCTTCATCAATAAAGGCAATCTTTGCCAAACGATTGGATGTCATAAACTTAAGAAGTAACAACTTAACAAGCCGTAATAGCATTGTCTGGAATGACACGTCAATGTCACATTTCCGAAACATTCACAACATTGAAGAGAAGGCAAAAGCAAAGTATTTAGAACAGACATTTAGTAAACGTCAAATCTGATGATACTTAACCAAGTGCAAGTAGATGAAAAAGACAATAAAGCGAAAATGAAATAATAAATGTTCGTTTATTTAATCTAATTGATTTTTTGTGTATTTAATTATTAAGCAGTATTTAAATTATTTTATATAACCCCATCAACGGATAATAATTCGTTTGGTATAAGTCCAAGGATCTGGAACGGATTAAGAACAAATATCGAGGTACCACTATACTATATATTGAATTAATACAAAAGTTAAGACATTTTTGTATGATCCTTTGATGTGTATTAAGGAAGATGCCCCCAAAGTTCAACACAAACAAAGGTGGTTTACAAAATATTGATCTGGCAATTTTTCATTATCTGATAAACCATAGATCGGGCGGCCTTTGAAGACTGATGACGACATCATCGACTGATGACGACATCAAAACACTAGGGAGATCGCGGTTAAAAAGGAAATTAGCTAATCAAACGTATTGAGACATTTGCACCGTATAGGGATGATTCGCTGTACATTTGGATTCCTCGTCAATTGTTGGATGGCAATTTATTGGACAGTGATTTAACATGCGTTTTTTAGAGTGCGAAGCAAAAGCACCAAACGCATCTTTTTGCATCGATTGGTAACTAGAGATGAGAAATGGGATGAGAGTGGGGAAACGGACGTTCAGGTGATGGACACGAAGTTATGCGCAATAGAAAGAAATATTTTGGAGTGTAGGTTATATCGATAGATAAGTTTTCTCTGAAGTTCCGGGGCAGTTTGAATTCTGGGACAGAAACTTTAATTACGGGACAATCTTGGCCAATCCGGGACGGTTGGCAACTTTAGGCATGGTTTGTAAGTAACAACAGTCTGTTATGATTGTGTTGTTAACCGATCCGTCACGGTGGCTCGTAAACAACCACGTTGTCCGAAGGGGGTTCTATTTATAATGGAAAATGGACTCCAAGCATTTCAAGAATAATAGTTATTCATGATAAGCTTCATAATTTGTTAGATATTTTGTATTTTTTATCTAATCAATACGACGCGTAAATGACACGCGCACACGGCGCAGATTGAGTACCCACCGCCTATTGAGTTTTCGCGGCACGTGTCACTAGTACATTTCACTCGCACTTGGTACATCGTACAGTAGTGTGTCGTGACTTCTGAGAGGTAACCTTCCGGGGCATTAAAATATGTATGGCGCTCACCAAGGGGACGAGGTTAACAACCTCAGCGTAATATTTTTTTAATATGATTTATATAAGAGGCGCTTTGAAATATAACACCACAACATATAAATGTCATGTAATTCTGTTTCGAATTCTAAACGCAGTGTTTCATTCGCTTCTGCGAACAAAATCAAAATTGACAAATATTCATACGAGTCGATGACATAAATCCAATCATTTTTTTTGCGATAACTGAAGTACGCGAAACAAGACCCATGGCAAGTCTTCACAAAAAAATTTAAGCTCGTCATGTTTATAATTAATTATGTAACTTTTTTTGTCTGCGTCTTGTGGTATACGTTTGCAAACTAAGAGTGAACTTTTAAAAGGTTTAAAAACACGTGTTAAATAAATGCATTTATATTATTGTATACGAATAAAGTGGAGTTTTCGCTAATTTTTTTGGTAATTAGCTCTAGACAAAAAAAACCGTGTCGCGTCTAATTAACGCCGCGAATATGCAATTGTATAGTTTTTGCAATCTTTGGTATCTTTGAACCCAAGATCAATGTATACGGAATATGTAATGATGTAAGAAGCATGAAATTACCAACAGGAACCGATTTAGTGAGAATCGCGTATTATATCCCGACCTCGAACATCTCCAAGCACACAATTACAATATTTAAAGCTGAATTTTATTCAGCTGTATCTTGAATCATTGTTATTTAACACTTAGGCTGCTAAAATACAATATATCGTTGTTATTTTTGTACACGCTAGCGAGAAACATCTCGACAGCCAAAGGGTTAAATCAATTCTAAATTGTCCAGCACGTATGTATAAAGAAAGTGGTATTACTAAAATAATCAATGCAAAACTACACGCATATAATTGACAAAGCAACATATCCACGACAGGTTGTGAAATGAAAGGTGTTTTTGATGCTATAAAAAATAAAACTATTATAGAAAGTATTTTTTTTACTTTAAATAAGAGCAACGTCACTTCGTGTGATAATACATTAAAATATGATACATAAATTTAAATAAAAAAAAATATATTTGGAAACGCAGTTCATGGAACCGAGGACATATAAACCACATATAAGCATTTGGAGTTAAACTTACAATAGCATAGCTCAAACAATGATAATTGCGGATATACAACCGTGTATGGGAAAGTTAAATCGTGTCAACACCACATCGTTTGTTATATGCTGAGAGTTAAACCAAGTTTGGGTTCAATTCTAACATAAGAATTTAACTAGATTCGAAATTAGTAATTAGATATTTATTCGGAATACAGCACAGGAATAATATAAACTGTACATCCAAAACATAAAAAAATATTAATGAATGGATTATATCAAAGTTTCCTAAACTTTTTCTAAATTTCTTGTTACGTTATTTAATTTTATTATTACGTTTTATAAGTAAGAACTCAGGATCGTAAACATCGAAGGATGGGTATAACACGGTGCACGAAGACTACTCTGGTGTTAATTGAACATACATATAGTCGAAGTAACGAAATATTATTTGCGTGATGTTTCAATTACGAGTGGAAATTATTTTAAACATTGAACATCTTAACCTTTTCCACTCTGGATATTTTTGATCGAATCTACGTTCTACTCTCAATAATTGTATTTTTACGAATATATAAAAAAAGATTTTCATTGGTAAAATAAATAAGAAACATCTATAGCGTTTTACCTGATATTCGAGTCCATACAATACATTTTTACGAAATAAATAGAAGAAAAAAAACTATAACCATGGCATGGCTTATAAATAACAATATCTAACGAATGAGCCAAGTGGTCACATAGGTTAACCTTTCAGAGAATTCTTTACGATGGTGAATGTTAGTTTTGCAAATAGGAGGTGAGTATAAGTTTTACCATTAGGAGGTGAACGTGATTTTTACAACCAAGGCGTGAATGTGAGTTTTATATCTATCTATATGTATCTTTAAAAAAATCTGCATTATAGTTTTTTTTCATCCATTGTCAAATAAATAAATAAATTGATTATAATGCATGAAATATTTTTTAGGTTTAATTTTGTAGAAATTATAAATTGATTCTAATCAATGGAACATATCTTCCATTTAATACATAGAATGGTATAATTTTTAACATGATAGTATCGTGAATAAAGTATATCTGCATTATTAAGTACTAAATACTAATAATCTTGGAATATAAAAAAAATAGTTTTCAACGCATTACGGTAAACCATATAAGCGTATAAGCTAATTGGTAAAATTAGTGGGTCAATATTACATAGGTCGCGTTTAGCCCCTGGATGTTAATAGTTAAATTATTCTAATTATATATGCTTTCATTGGTTTCTAGAGTATACGAAAAAAAATATTGAACGTAATTTTAATTACCTGAATATATCGATGTGTATTATTAATGGAATACACTTTTTTAATTGATATAAAAATGCTTAAAAATAGTTTTTACTTAATCAAGATAACCTCATCGACGAGTACAAGTTTTACACCTTGAATAAAATATTCACATGACACTTTTCTCTGAGATTGCGATTATTATATCGAACACAAAAGACGTCGAACAGGTTATCGTATATTTAATGTAAATAGTATAGGCAAATAAAGGGGCTGAGTGAAACGCCAGAGTGGGCTTTAAAGATTGATATCTGATGTTTATACCCAAAGAATGAAAGGTAAACCACAATAATCAGATAAGACCCGAGTTTAGGGGGGAAATGTCGACTTTATCATATTCTAATGCTGAACGACGAGTGCCTTCCACGATTGACGTTCAAATTCCAATGCTTTCAATAAATAATTTGATGTAAACTATCATTATTCATATGAAAAGTCATGAAGTCAACGTTGTATTATTATAATGTTTTAGAAAACCGTGCAACGTAACGTGCCACAATGCATAACTTGAGTTAACATGCGTGTTTAAATATTTATTCGAGATATTGTGACCTATGAAAAAATGCTTATCAACTCAGACCGTCAGTTTGTGAATGGGTATAATTCATCTTCATCCGTTTGGAGGAATGCTACCTATCTTGATGTTAATAATTTTTTTTTCGTTTAAAAAATGTACTTCAATTGACGCTGAGTTCGTCTTAATTCGTAAATTTAATTCAATGCGATAGTTATTATTTTGTTGAAAATAAAGGACTTTACGATAAAACGGTAATGAAAAAAATTACGAAATCATTGACGTATTGTTGGCCTTGTATCGAAACCGAGATGGACTACGGAGTCGCCGATAGCAACAGCGTCGTCATTGAGGGTGTGTGACTGACGACCATGACGTCTTGGCTGTTAGATTACGTTGCGGTAAATCACGGCGTCGTCGTAGTGGACGGAATTTGCTCGCGTAATCCTATCAATTTAACACTAGATAAACTATTTAATTTTCATAAATAAAATAATTGCTTAATCCTTAAACGCCAAAAAAATAATTGTTATTGTTAAATATTTCATTGTGCTGGAAAGATAATATATTTCTTTAAAAATATCCTGCATTCAATGATATAATGGAGCTGTTTTGCACAGGGTCGTCGAACTAGTGCTTTTCTCTACACAAGTTGTGACTGTTATCGTTCATATGTTAACCTAATCTAACCTTTAATCGTTTTTTATTTTTTATATTTTTTTATTTTACAATTATATAAAAAAAGATTTTCATTGGTAAAATGAATAAGAAACATCTATAGCAGGGATAAGCAAACTTTTTTTGCAACGAGCCAGCTACAAATTAAAATATTATGCATTTAACTGAAGATAATACAAACACTAAATAATGAACTCAAATTATCACTTTATTAACAAAATAAACCTAGTATAAAAAAATACATAAATAAAACACTCATTAATAGAAATATTATTAAAAAAAACGGTGGAAAGATATATGTGATTACGTCTAGGATACATACAATGAGACTGCGGGACACTGTAGGAATTTTTAAAGTAAAAAATGTAAAATTTTCCTTTTCAATAAAAGATATTTTTTTATAAATAAATGGGAAAAAACGTACATTCATTTTTTTGCTTAAAAGTCTTTTAAGCCAATACGTTTAGCCCACAGAGTGAAAAGGGTTAAGATAATAATTAATATGTAAACGAACAACTGAAACCTTACAAAAAAATCGGAAAAGTTTTACCTAAGTAATTTAGGCAATAATTTGTCGACTCGATAGATATAGCAAAACCTACAAATTATTTAAAACTTTTAAAGGTAAAGTTAATGTAAAATAATTTTGTGCAAACAACTTTTTTTTAAATTGAAATATATTAGTTTTATAGATTCACATTTTATATATTCACATTTTATAGTTCAACTGAACTCGTTCGTTTCGTCATTTTCTATTTATTTAACAGTAAAAATTCTTTCACAGTATGTTGTAAAAAACATCAACATACTGTGATGTTGATGTTGTTCAAAACAAATACGAAACTATTTTTAAAATGTGCTAAATGATGTTTTGAATTTTATAAAATATTCAGAACTTTTTGGATTGAGTCAATGTTTTTTTATTAATGTTACTTTGTCAACAAGGTTTCGTGTTCAAATTACAATACTAAATGTCATATTTTAGTCACAAGAAATATTTAATTTCGACATTTATAATTTATTCTAAATTCAAAAAAAGAACAAGGATAAGATAGTTAGTTTAAGGGAGTTTTCTTTTAAAACAAAGAAAATGATTATGCAAATTTCTAGAGCCGTTAAAGGATTTAAAAAAAAAACAATTTCCTAATCTTATTAAAATTGTATGTTTTTTTTCGCAGTGTAATTTTTTACTCTGCGGTCGTAAAAGGGTTACCATGAGATACCAGTGAATGACACCTTCCTTATTTTTTTATATAAAATCTGTGTTAACTAGGCATGTTGACGCAATCCTTGATTCCGCCACACCGTGCGATAGCGGCTACCATTTATAACAGGTGTGTACGGATATTTGATGTTAACTCTAAAGAAGTCAAAGACGCGAGGAATACTGAATATGCATCGATAAGATAAGGATTTTTGACCTGAGAATTTTAAAAGGTTGGCCACATCCGAATTGCGACAGATTTATATCCATGTGTGATACTATTTTGTATCATCAATTTAGATAGACGGACACGGACAACAAAAATATGTGCGTACGGCAACATTCAAATCGACTGTCCGTGACGTAACACGAATTTATTCAATGAAGTAGAGGTCAATCGATAAAGGAGTATGATTTGACAACCGTGTCGGTTTTTAACTTATTTGTCCACCGATTAAATATATGTATATATACACATCTGATAAAGTTTGTGAAGATAGCCTTGAAATGAAACGTGATAATAAATAAAAAGCCATACGACGATTTGATGCAACAAGTAAAATCTGTACCGTTAGAAGTTAATAATGATCTAATATTAAATACACACATTACTCAATTTACGCAGATCTTATTACGTAGTTTTTAGAACGCGTTCATTTAGAAATTTTTTTTTTTTTAAATTAGTAGGTGTATTTTAAATTGTTTACAGCACGTTATTTTAGCATGCAAGGACTTAATAAACACAACATTAAATGCTAGTTGGAAATCAGTTGAGTCGTTATTCGAGATAATAATGTTCCGTCAAGAGATGAACATATTTCTGATAAGAATATCATGTTTTTTGCACGATTTTTTTAGAATCTATAACTACATTTTGTACGAGCTTCATGACTTTTTTACGCGGATTTTTATTTCCAGGAACGTATTTCATGATTTTTAATGAGGACCATCTTTTTGCGCGATTTTTCGAGGAGCATATCTGCGTAATTCGATAAATGGATGTACAAGAAAAAAATAAAAAAATGCAACATTAACTGTTTAGCTACTGTTTGTAACTTCTATAAGACGCTATCCTACAACACGGTTTCGCTTTAACGCGATCCGAAATTTCGGAAACCTTCCCATAACACGGTATTCAACAACACGCAAAAAATCTAGAATCCTTTTGCTTGAATGTAGACTCGTCCGCTGAAAGAAACCGAAAATTCAAAAGGAAGCTGCAGCATTGCCTCACTCCATATCAGAAGATCCACAACGAGCTTTTAAAGAATAGTAAACAAGTTACAAACTTTTCAACAACGTCAGACTGATGTGACTCACCAGTGAGTTTAAAGTTAAAAGATGCAAATAATGTAGAGAGTGAAGATGTTCATCCAACCGAAAAAATGTTTATACACTCAACTCTTTTTTACACGGTTTTGAAATAACACGGTCCGCTAAAAGTAACAAGCACTATATTTTTACACGATTTACTTCTAATATCTCGTTTGCCAGAAACTAAATAGTTATATTAATTGCAATTTCGCGCGTTGTTAGATCCTTGGAGCAAAAGGAAATTCAAATGTATGGAATAGCATTTCTCACGTATGATCTCGACCTAGAACGAGCTTTAAAATTCCAATTGGACCTGCAGATTTGTATGACTGAATATCAAGAAATGCATAACAACTAGTGAACCAAAAAACATTTTGGTTCACAAGTTTTTTTACACAATTTTTCATACCAAAAAGTTGATAATTTTAATATAACACGGTTTTGGGTGTATATTTAATTGTATCGAGCAGTGATGGGGGAAATAATTATATTTTATATTTTTTGACACATACATTTCTCGAGTTAACTTAAAATAATATATTTGTTTTTAACGTTTTCGGAATTTAACTGGGCCTTATGTAACACGCTATTTTCAAGGATCCTATCTAACGTGTTATAGGGGGGTTACTTGCATATCTTTACGGTCAATCTTAACGATGCTCGAATGAATTTATTATATTGAATGTGAATGAACAAAAGGGTTATCGAAAAGCCCTTTTCTATTTCCGGGCATCCTTTGAGTTTTATTTGAAAGAAGCATGTGCGTCCGTTGACTATTTGTAGATACGATTGCCATGTCATGTGACAAACCTGAACACAAATAGACACCAATAATGTATCATCTTCTTTGGTTTACTAGCGTTCCGACAGACGTAGAATTCTCAGACGGATTTTGGGAAGTTTCCAAATCCATAATTATACAATGCACGCGGTTAGCTACATTTAAATTTCTTATGTATGCCGCAAATGAGGAGACACGCGTAATGAGTGAAAACAAGCAAGGCTGCAAGAAATAACACCCAGAATCAAAAAAATACGGATTCCTTAAAAAAAAAAAACACAAAAAATTAACAATTCATCGAAGTGCAATAGTCGACGATAAATTGAAGTAAAAAAGGTCAATATATGCCAATGATGTTTACATACAAACACATTTTTACAACAATGACTTGCTAGTAATCAGTAGGCACGGTCGCCATGAACCGAGATTCAAAGCAAAACGGAACGGAACGAATGCAAAACATGCAATGCTCATTTAGAAAATTTCGACTATTACAGTGTTATCCAGACTAGAAAAAAACACAAACCGAAGAAACTGGTCGATGTGATGACATTTGACATTCACAAATGCGAAGATGTTGACCGAGTATCGATCCTCACACAAAGGACTGAAAAGATACCGAAACATTCTGAACTATAAAATACATACTGGACTACCTACGATTGGAACAAAATAATATTTTTGCAATATATTAACTGCATCCACATTTTGAAAGCGATAAGGATAATTACACGAATGCTTAGTACAATGTTGCATTCCGTTTCACAATTACTTATTGGTTGATACACTTAGATACCCTCGTTCATATTTATCATATGTCTGTTCAATAAATTTCATAGTACTTCAATTAGGTATTAAAAACATGTTCTAAAACAATTATTAACCCTTTGGTTGCTGAGATATTAAACTAGCTAAAACAAAATACAACGATATATCGTTGTTTAGCGATCAAATGGTAATAAATAATTTATTTCAGCTGTCCAAATTTCTAAGGAACTTATATATTATAATCATATCAAAACTTCGCTAAAATCCAACCCTGAAATAAATTATATGCGTGTAAGAAAATCTAAAAATTAAAATTGACCCAAAAAAGTATTTTTTCGTGTAAAAATATATCACATATACAGGCAACATATCTATAACACGGTATCATTTTTCTTTGATTTCCTTTGTTTTTATTCGTTGAAATAAGGCAAAAATTCAAAAAGGAGCTGCAAAATTATCTATCTTCGGGTCGTCCGAAGGGGGTCTATCAAAGACCCCAAACATTCCATGTCTAGATATTGATGAATTCTTAATCAATATCAATAATCAATAATTAAATGTCAAGATATTGTTTGAGAATTCATCAATATCTTGACATTTAATTAAAAAAATGGATTATTCTAAGAATAAAAACAGTTATTCATGATATGCTTCATAATTTGGGCGACATTTTGGATTTTTAAACTTATTAATATGACGCGTAAATGACACACGCACTCGGCGATGTTTCGCCGCAGACTAAGCTCTCGCCGCACGTGTCAATTGCACGTTTCACTCGCACTCGAGAGAGGCTATGTAGTGATTATATCATATGTAGCATTTATATTAAAAGTTTTTCGAGAAATATCAAAAACTTGGAGTCGCCAATGGGTCCATCGGCACGGCTAAAGACATTGCAAACAAGCCAAAATTAGAGGCTTTTTAAACAGGATAGAATACGCAAATAATGAAAATAATTCAGAGAGTATAAATGATATCCTTCAACCGAAAAACGTTCATATTTAATTAATAATTAATAACCGTGTTATAGGATGGTTATAATATACAATGGTGTAAGAATGGCATCCATTGAACATATTTCTTATTATATTAATTTTGATCAGTGATTTCAAACATTCAGAAATAAATTAAGTCAAAAAAAGAAGTCAACATCATTATATATCGCCTATTTGGCAACCGGTTTTTACATTTGATGCCAATATGAACTGATGATCAGTTAGCACAATGTGTAAACGATTGACGATTAACGGCAGTCAAAATATATACATATAATACAAATAGTTAAAACAAAAAATAATGCGATTTCCGTATCGTAGATATAATTTATGATAATTTGTCAGTAGTTGCGCCGATGAATAATGCAGTTTTTCCGTCCGCGATGTAGGCAAGGATACAAAGTTATGTATATGAAGGTGATTAAAGAAGGTCAAGGATGTTGTAGATAAACTAGTCTACGAAATTATAAATATTGAATAATTTAAACGCTACGTTTATCGTTTAAATTTAAATGTTTTGTTTATCTTTCTAAAGTAATTAATGGATTAGGATAGATTTTTAATTGAATTATCATTAGCAGGGTGGGGATGTCTAATCACTCTACCTGATGTCCAATCCTAATCGTTAACACTTTCATTATCCTCTGGCAAGTGGCCAACGGTTAACTCAATGTAAACGCTATTGAGCCGATTAATCGGATTGTGACATACCAACGTGTACACGATTATTAATATTAATGAAAGCAAACGTATTATATAGCAAATTTCAGCTAAAATATATACTGTATTTAATTGAAGAATCTGATAAAAGAATAGTATAAAAATCAATAATAACTTTATATCGATAAGTAATTTTTCAGGGAGATGTGATTTAAAAACATTTCTTATTCTTATTTTTTCGTAAAATTAAGGAATTATAATAAGATGACGTAGTTTTTTAATTTTCTGATGCAATTAAATAAATATATAAATGATTTTCTTTTCATTTTTATTTCTTGAAAATTGTATATAACCATGTGGATTTAAATTAAAACTCTATTTTGAATAATATCATGAAAAATAATTGCCATGATGAAATCTTCAACGTGGTCTTTTCTTCTATTTTGTTACTATTTTTCACCGACATTTAATTGTTGGTGACATTTTAAATCACAGTATCGATCGTTGAATATCTTTAAATATAATGATAAATTCCGTACACATATTGCGCAATATCACGTTGCCGGAAAATGTTGAGAAAAGCTTTGCGGTATTTCTTTCGCGGGGAACCGGAAGCGCGGAGGCCGGTCGGAGGCTCCGGTTCAGCTGAAGTGCAAAGGGCGGCACGTGACGCAACGCGATCGATCGCGTCACGTGCCCGTCAGCTGCGGCGCCGGCTTAACTATTGTTGTTCAACTTATTATCTAATTCGACTGTTTTTTCGTGCCGTTTCAATTTTCCACATTTCAAAATTTAAAAAAAAAATCCAACTTCCGTTACAAAAGACTCGCACACTCCGATACGATACTATAGAAAGATATATATATTTCCGCAACCCGTGAAAATGCGGAAAACCGGAAAAGGGATGTTTGAGAGAGCGGTCGAAATGAAACGACGTAAAACTGTCAATGTGCGCGAGGCCGCATTGTGAATTGATAAATTGGTAGTTACCGCGTGGAGCTTGGGGAGGTACCGGCGCCCCCAGCGACATGTCGCCGCCTCTACACGCTCGAGCCCGAGCCGCTCACTGACTGCACTGCGAGGCCAAAACGCGGCGTCGAGCGGCCATACCGGCGGGCACCTTTTATGTAATCAGCAATCACGTTAGGGTAACCTTAGACAACAGGTTATGGAAACCTTACTTCTTGTTAGAAGCATATTTGTTTATTTCATCGATTTAACATCAAATAAGTCCTGTATATATAAAATAAAAAAGACAAACTAGTAGATTCCGATCGGAATCTTAAGAAACAACGACATATTAATATCGAATCCATGTAAAACATTATATTTATGATATGCACAGAGTATATTTCGATTCACTATATTATACAAAATTTGAGTAACAAACCAAACTATTTAATTATCTCCGGATATTAATAATAACCAAACTATGGCCATCCCGGTGTGACAATTGTCATTTATATAAAAATTATTAAAACAGGAAAGATTTTATACGATTCATGGAAATAGAGTAAATTCGAATTTTAGCTACGTTTTCGCGAACGGTTAAAATGTGAATTTAACACAAGAAATGAAACGATCATATATTTAATGATGACTAATGAATTGTGATAGTGATGATGATGATGATGATTTCGTATGGTTTTTATTTTGCCATTAATCGCGTGCTCGTCGTTGTAGGGGTTTCCTCCGCCATTTCAGAGCACGCCAAGTGATATAACAATATGTTTCGAATATTTATTAGAATGAAATACTAATGAAGAGTGTAACAATATAAAAATATAGCTTTTGAAAAAGCTATTAATCAAGATTAGAATATCTGCATTTCAATTACAATGCAATTATTTGATGAAAATATATTTTACATAACATTACTACCTACATATTTTATATTTTGAATATATATATATACTTATAATTAAGAATTGTAGTTATAAGAAGCATTAAACATAAAGTGAAGACATTTTTTCAATTAAAAAGATGCAATTTATTCATTGGGCAAAGACACCCCATCGAATAACAGGAGTGTTGCCTGTATCGAGGAGAGCGCTGTCAGACGGGGGCAGAATGCTGGACGGCTGGTACTGCCGTTCCATGGCGAGCATGCGCGCCGAGGAGCAGGCGGCGCGCGCGGGCGAAGAGCCTTCTCGTCCGCCCGACGCCTACTCCAGCGCCAGCAGCCAGGGCGAGCCCGATCTTGACTACAAAGCCCACTATCAAACGCTAAAGAAGAAGTTCAAATATCTCATATATGTACGCCCTCCGCCTAATTATAATAAAGCAATGCCCGCAATAATAGATCATTATGAAATATTCATATAAATTTCATAGACAGTTAATTTATATAAAGATGAATCAATTATGTCTGTTAACTTTAAAACTGATTTATAATGCTCGCCGTTATATTTATGTTAGCTAATAATTATTTTAACAATAGGAAAATGAGTGCTTTCAAGACGCTTTACGAACATCACAAAAAAGATTGCTCAAAGCTTGTAGAGATCGAAGTTTTCTACTAGATAGACTATTGCAGTATGAAAAACCTGAAAATACTTCTTCAGAGACTGATGATTCCGATTCATCTGATGATGATGAAACGAATAGATTAGAAATTGCAAAAAAGTATGTTCAATTTTGCATTATTTTTTTAGTTATATCAAATAATGTACACGTTTGGGAATGAATTTCTATTTTCTTGCAGACGAAGAATTGATCCAATCCTCGCAAGTCACAGCAGCAGTTCAAATGTTACTAACATTAATAAAAATCCAAGTTCGGTGAAACGTAAAAGACCGCCTCCTCAAAAAAAAATTATTCAAAACAACTTACCACCGGTAACACATATATTAAAATATGTTATGAAAAAGTATTTATGCAATTTTTAGTTTGAATATTACAATTGTAAGATACTAAATCATTCTAAAATTTAATTTAGAAGAGTATTATGATAAATCAGATTTTATTGTTGGAAAGTTACATTGATATTATTTTATGTTGATTTTAGGTTTCTAATATCAATAAATCATTAAGTTTCGCATCAGACGGACACATGACACCCGAAGAAGTGGAACGACACTTACAATCCAGGCAAAGTTTTCTAGAACTCGTCCCAGAGCGTGCACCACCTACAGTGCCCACAGAAATGTTTAGCAATGATCCTTCTCTAGATAGGTAAATTTTCGACTATATTACATTATATACACAAAATGTGTTTAATTTTTTTTTAACTATATGAATAAGTAATTAAATCTTACGAGATTAGTATAAATTTAGTCGGACAGTGTTTTAGTTTTATATTTTTTTAGTGAATCAAACGATGTTCTGGAAACTTCACCTTGTAATATTGGAGATGATTGGATTGAATGATATATAAAATGTTCCCATTGAAATTAGGTCCCCATCGCTGATAAATCAAGGCAATATGTTGTTACCATTTTTTTTTTGAAAGCTATGTAATGACCTTCAGTCGACATATATGGTTCATTATTGAAAAAAAAGACTGATTACAATGTAAGCAATAAAGGAAGATCAAATAAATGTATCGAATAAAACTTCTAATAATAAAACAGCCATAGTAACAAGAATTTTAAAGAGGATAGTTTTAAGAAAATCTTATAAATAATAGGATGTGATTAAAAAATGCTTTATTATTATTCTGTAGTGATTTATTATTAGTTGTATTTTTTTTTATTATTATTGTTGTTGCTTAATTTCAAATATATTTTAATAAAATTTAATCTCAATGCCAATATGTAATATGTAAATAGTTTTATTAAATTAATTACTTTATTAAAAATATATGATATGCTCAGTTTTATTTCTTGCCTTTAGTTTTTTTTATGCGTCGGCTACTGATGACTTGCACAATAGTAAGTATTATATGAGGTGGATCTACAAATAAGTCTCCCACTCGTCCTGCAGCTAGCAAACCTTATATTGTGAAGCAACCGCGCGTGCGTGATAGAGCAATGATATAGTATGATGCATGCACTAATGGTACTTCCTGTGTTCTCACAGTAACATTGTTGCAGCTGTCAAAAATGGGCGAATAAAGATGCGTTCGGAGACAAGTTTTTGAATGCACAGAACATCATGCCAATTGAAATTTATCTGTTGGCTGTGCCGGGTCTAATGTCATGAACAAGCAAATGGTGCGTCGTTGGGGCAGACAATTTTCAGGTCTACAAAGTGTGCACGATGAGAAGTGCAGGGCCTTGACGGACAGCAAGTCTCTTGTAGTTTAGTTGGAGGTGTTTAATCATCTATTCTACAGCCCGGACCTCGCCCTCAGTGATTTTTTTTATCTTTTCGTACATCTCAAGAAATTCCTGTCTTGTTAATTTTAGCGTTTTGAGAGTGATGAATGAGAGGTAGAGATGGTCGTTACACAGCTCCAATCCCAGGCGGGACCAAGTTCAATTTCGGTGACGAATATGTCGAAAAAGAACCAAACATTTGCTTGTACCTGTTGCAATAAATATATCTATAAAATTGTGTTTTTTTTTATACCTAATGGTTTTAACCCTCAGCTAAACCCAAATGTCACACTGGCTCGAAAACAACTTGGTCTATCGGAAACTTCGCGCATTTCAAGTCAAGATATTCATGAACTCTTCATTAATATCTCTTTTTTTAAAAATGGATGTATCTAAGAATAATAATAGTTATCATTATAATTTGTTTGATATTTTGGACAATAAAGATAAATAAATGCTTATTTATAATAATAATTCTTTGAACTTTTTCAGACAAATACAAAAAGTTGGTGATATTTACATTAATAGAGTTAATAAATAATACAATAAACCCCATTGACACGGCTAGGTTAAACAACATTATAGAGGGAACATTACTAAAGGAAATCATTCGACTAATGTTGCGATGCTTTAAACTCTTTTGGAAACACATCTAATTATAATGCCATTACGAAACGAACGTTGAAATTCGAAAAACTCGAGCTTCGCACCGAGTCAAAGTCTTAACTGCCCCGTATTTCATTTGTTTTCATTGTTTCTTAAATTCCGTTACTTGGCTATATTTTTAATCGTCGCATGTTATTGACTCGGCCAATTTTCGGGATAGGGCTTATATTGAAAATGTTCCGGAAAATCACGTCGGGGTTTATTTTCGGGTAAACGGTATAAATTATATTGAAGTAGGAGAACGGAGATAGCCGCGTTTGATTCGCACGGCTGCGGTCACGTGCGCGCGGTTGGCAGGCGTGCTCAGTGAAGAAGTGCGGGGTGGGGACAGTGTGGGCTGGTGCGTTACGCAAGGGCTGGCAGCAGGTAGCGGGCAGCCGACAGCCGACAGCCGACAGCATGATGCAGGCGGTGTGGTGGGGCGGACTGGCGGCGCGCGCGCTGCGGGCCGGCCTGCGGGGCGGCGGGGCGCGCCTCACGACGGCGGCCTGCGGCTTTCCCAAGGAGGCGGCCAGGGGCCCGCAGCCCAACGGCCTCTATGGCGACGATGCCTGCTTTGCCTGTCAGCACGGACACGCTCACGTGCTAGGTACGATGCTTCTCCCTCTTCCCGAAAAACCTTCCTCAAATATTTGACAGCGCAAATATTTTTATAAAGACGTCACAGTTTCAGTTTTGGGCGTCTCCGAGAATCTAGATTCGCATTTCATGCGACAGTGTTATTTTTACAATTGCGGCTACATCGATTATGTCCGCATTATAGTTAACGAGTATTCAACAAACTCGACACTTCATACAGAAGTCTATTAATGTGAAATCATAAGCAAATCCATTATTACTAAACCTTCGCATCAACCTCCAACCGAATATATTGCGAATTTTAAAAATATATCGATACCTACAAATATTTACCACAATCCCTCCTAATTTCACTTAGGGATATATATATTTTTTAAATATAATAATAATACGATTTATTTGTAAAACATTAAATAGCTCCATCGAGGACTTTGACTTAAAAGGCGTATTTGGGCTCCTCTAGGTCTAATATCCTTTACCGTTTTAGCCTCTTTATTGTTAAAAAATTGTCCGTCCGTCATCCCAGTTAATTTAGGTGCAATTTTAGTCAATCCTTGTATTTGAGCATCCGATATGACAGTCGAGATATATCAAGGACGAGTGTGCCAACAGAACGAACACAAAATGTGACAATTGAACTTTTAAAGCTAACAAAATTGTGATCAAAAATTTTATGCTACTTATTAAACAACAATTAATTTCCGGCGATCAATTTTACAATATTTATTTGCCGTTACAGGTGTCGCGGACGGCGTCGGCGGTTGGCGAGCCTACGGAATAGACCCCGGCGAATTCTCATCTTTCCTAATGAGAACATGCCAAAGACTCGTGGAATTGGGTCACTTTGATCCCACTGAACCCGCCGGTCTCTTGGCGAGATCGTATTATGAACTTCTAGAGCACAAGAAACCTATCCTCGGTGAGTAATTATTTTTTACAACAAATTTATAAATGTGAAATACCGAATATTAACACTTTATGAACCGCTGACGCCTTTTGGCGTAAAATTGCCCCAACCGTTATGAAATGTAAAATGAATGATCACACGTTTGATTATGTATAACATAACCTGAAAATTTCACGTATATACACTCAGATTAAAAAGTACGTAAATTATTATAAAGGTCAGAATTTCTTGCGAAAATTTGCCAAAAACGAGCGGCCACCACAGCAATTTCACACCAAAAGGCGCGGTACATAAAGTGTTAACATGTATTATTATTGAACAAATAGAGCTAAACTTTAAATTTAATTATTGTGTGTATTAATAAAATAAAATTATGATTGTCAGTACATAACTAATATTTTTACAGGAAGCAGTACTGCGTGTGTTTTGATTTTGAATAAAGAAACTAGCGTAATGTATACGGCGAATATCGGAGATTCCGGCTACATGGTTGTGAGGAAAGGTAGAATCATTCATCGTTCTCAAGAACAGCAACACTATTTCAATACTCCGTTTCAACTGAGTCTCCCGCCTCCCGGACACGGCGCTAACGTTCTCAGCGACAGGTAATTAAACTATATTTAATTTTTACAATTCTCAATTTATGATTGTTGTTTAATAATTTTTATTTTTTGTCATCGTCATTTCAGACCCGAATCCGCTGACGTAGCCGAATTTACAGTCGAAGACGGAGATGTAATTTTAGTAGCGACGGACGGTGTGTTCGATAACGTCCCAGAGTTAGAATTAGTTTCCGAACTGAAGCGAGCGCAAGGATTGGTCGATCCCGTTCAATTGCAAGCCATCGCAAATTCCATTGCGTGGATGGCTCGCACGTTATCTTTCGATTCTGAATTTATGTCACCGTTTGCCGAGAGTGCACGACAAAACGGTATAGATGCAATCGGTCAGTATATTTTATTTTTAATACGTTCAGATTTATAATCAAAATCGAGCTATCGATATGATAAATTATTTTATTTAATATTTCAGGCGGAAAGCCGGACGATATCACAGTTTTACTTGCAACGGTGGCGTTGTGAAATTGAATTAATCTTTTAGTTAAAATTAATACTTTTAGTCTTTATTTATATTTACCGTAAGTAAATTAAAATTAACAATATTGTAGAAGGCATAATAATACAATATTATTTGTGATATGTGAAAGCAAAAAAGGTGATATATAGTAAATTTTGACAAATAAATAAAAATAGGATAAACTTATTCTCTCCGTCTATTTCTCTATACATATATATCACCTTGATTAGAATCTCAAATGTAATTTAAATCGGTGGATTTTTTTGAACCAACTAACACAATTTAAAAATTCAAACGAGCACTACAGCGGGGCTGTGAAATTTTCATTATTTTTGTATAGATTGCACCATGTAATTAATTATATCGTATCAGTCCCCAGGCCTGAAAATGGAATGGCATGCAGGCCTAATTTTATTTTAAACACATCTACCATTTTTATATGGAATACGTGCAGTTTTATCACTAATTTTAAATAAATTAATATTCCATATATTGTGCTCGCTCCAAAGATATAATTTTCACTGTGTATAATCGATACACTCGATAAAATAAATTGAAATCGCATTTATATTAATTTATAAAACGCTTTAGATGTCTCATTTATATTTTACTAGAAACTTAATCTTAATTTCGTACAATAATCTCGTGTAATCGAACAGAATTGTTTTAAATTATTCCATTGCTAACTATTGATGTTTGACAAACGATGTATTGTATGTGATGTAAAATAATTGTTAACATATTAATTATGATTTATTTGTTGATGAATTGTTATAAATCGAGCGTGGCCATTTTCGTTTGTTGAAGGTCGATTTTTATTCCATGATGATTTTAACGTGTTTGATTAATTATGCGTGCGGTAGCTTCTAGTTTTGAATTGAACTTATTTTTAAAATGTATCCATTTTGGATTATATGGACCCCACCTCTTGATATTGTGGATAAAATTTCGCAATGAATACGATATGTGATGATATATTCTTATTGTTTAAATTTAAGATGCTCGTAATTGATCAATATTTTAAATATCGTGCGAAAAATCTTCCTCGGAAATGGCCGAGTACGATTTGTAGCGACACAATTGTTGGTTAGTCTATTCATGTAGGTATAAGTAGTTATAGCTATTTTATAGTACGAGTCCTATTTGAATGAGTCACAATTAATTCTATTGATTCAATTATCACTGCTTATTAAACTGAGATGTTATTACGCTTAAATCTAAATTATGCATAAAATATTTGTGTAACATCATGATTGTGCCCCATTTTACGTTTAAAATGCCGGCATCGAAGTGGTTATAGATCGAAATGAAATACGTCTCAGATGAACGGGTGGGTGGAGAGTTGGAAATCTGAATTATGACTGATGTTTTATAAGTATAAATTTGTATAACGATTAAGCGGATTATATTATTATATATGTATCAAATGAAATGTACTGAAAATTTTTGGGAATACTTATTTTATGTAAGTTAAATTTAAGATTCGTGTTTGAAATTATATATGCGAGCGATGGCAACATGTAAAGGCGGTTCGAGACGAACGCGATTTTTGAAAATATTTATTATAATGATTTTGATGCATGTATTATT
Organism: Philopotamus ludificatus; assembly: GCA_022495035.1. Classification (NCBI taxonomy): domain Eukaryota; kingdom Metazoa; phylum Arthropoda; class Insecta; order Trichoptera; family Philopotamidae; genus Philopotamus; species Philopotamus ludificatus. Next base: position 76,408 of record JAGXCT010036223.1, read on the forward strand.
CGGGTTTTTCTAATTAATCCCATTAATTTTGAAACGAATGTCTTTGAATGTCAACGTTTTGGAATTTCCTCTTTGCATGTGCCGTCGAATGCAGCGTAAACAATGAGGAATGTAAGAAATAGGTTTAGGTGATAATACTCCGTGTGTTGGCGCCGTTCGAAATTATAATTATGCCAATTTTAGATTTCACTACGTTAGACTCTGCGTCGCCACCGACAGTGATTATCGGACTCGCTGAAAATGAGTGGTGGCCATTTTGCTTGCATCGAAATTTGTAGTTTTGCTTTTTGTGACGTTTGGTGTGGTATTCTTCAACCGTATACTATGATCAATGTACAGAAGAGTAGTCTATACTATGCACCGTTAAAAACCCCCTTTATGTATTGGAAAGATGTACCTGAGAATAATCGATGCTATTTTAAAGCGAGGTCTACCTTTAAAGAGCAGTCTACTGACTCCATAGCGACGGATCTTGGTAACAAATTAAATTTTATTAGTATTATTAAATGGAAAGACTTCTATTGAACTTTGTGATGTAGTCGGGCCGTAAAAAATGAGCATTAAACGAAACATCGTATAAGTTTATGACTCACATATGAACCCTCGGCCTTCCGAAAAATTTCTGCTTAGACTCTTATCTAAGTCTTCAGTTGTTAATTTGTTAATGATTACAATATACACAGCTTACGTCTTTTAGGAATGTGAAAACAAATCATCTTCGCTTTTAACGCTTTCTAACAAATGTGATTGAAATATCTAAAATTACTTGAAATTAATATAAAATGAGAGCTAAATCTTTTAGATAAGAGAATGTGAAGCTGCAAATTAATAAATATCAGCAGACCGCACGCTACAGTAGAAAAATCAAAAGGTATATCTCGTGCTAAAGTGACACCGACTAATCTGCATTGAAATTATTGTCTTATCAATTTGATGGATTAGGACTAAATATCCATCAACAAATATGAAGTGTTTATATCAATTCTTTGATTATTGCATTAGTTTATAACCCAGATGTGGTTTACGATGACTCTTATCCATAATTGCATCTTAATCATTATGTATTCGAGTTACAATATCTTTTTATACAAATCTATTGAGTAACGATTGGATAACCTTGCGTCATTACTGAATGCATTTGTCATGCATTGTTCATAATGCATTCTTATACAATACATTCATTCATCTTTATTTAAAATTTCATCATGCATGTTTCAACAGTTTTTCTCTCTGCACTGTAACGTGTGCTATATTATTATCGCAAACAATCATATGCAAACTGGCGATTATCAAAGTGTGTCGTTTGTTATCGTTGGAAATCAGTTTTTATTTTACAATGGTGCTGTATCACTTGTTTTATTACACATTTATCATAATAAATCATTAAACAATGTTGAATGTGTCCATGAAACTATATTTAACGATTGCAGTGAAATCCATACCGTTACAAAATTGTTTTACTGTGTGAATATTTTCGATTGAGTCTTATTTGTTTTCTGATTTATTTTTTCCATTTAAATAAGGGTATGAAACGTATCTGTGGTAAATATGAACTCTTCCAATCAAAGACATGAATTTGTAGATCAATCGTCGAATTTAACTGTCTGAAATTAAATTCATCATTTGTTATTTATATATAAAAGTATGGGAATCAGTGTTTAAACTCTATCGTAGTCGAGTTGTATTACTTGTACTGATTTTCAAATAATTGACTTTCGATCGACAAATCCGAGGGCAGCTCTACACTTTCTGATTTTCAGAACTTTTCTTACCGTCTCTACCGACCAATTTATTTTTTTATATATTCATAGGTACGTATATATTTTGCGTACCTAAACTTTACACCTATGTATTTTATGAACTTCTTGTTAGTTGAAAATTAAACAATTTAGCAAAATGTGTCACTTTGTCGTTTCATATTTTTTCTTGTGATGAGCATAATTTTTATAACGTTGAAATAGTGATTATTAATCATCATTACATTAAAATTATTGAATTAATGTTTGTATCGCTTTGTGAAATTTATAAATTACTGTGACCATTTGATATTTTTTTATCAGTGTACCTAATATTTAGGTGTTTTAGTTGTTGATTATAAATTAAGAAATAAAAGTTTTTCTTTTTATAAAAAAAAATGTCTTTTTTTTCACCACTTCCACGACTACACAATCCAGTTAATTTTTAACCATTTCCACTCTGATCATTTTAATAATATACAGTGAAACCCTGTTTTTACGTTTTTAAAAGGGACCGATGAAAAAAAACGTAAATTTGAGGATAGAAAAAAAAATGAAAAATATTTTTTGGCGAGTATTGTCGCGTAGCGGCGATGGTGGTTGGCATAATCATGGTGTCGTAAATGCTACGGAGCTATGAGAAGCCAGGCCAATTCGGTGACGTGTGTGCTACTGGAGGTGCCTGTAGCCCCCGATCAGAACGTGAATTCAATACGAATTGGCCCTAGCCCCGTCTGATTATTATTGTTACAATCAGCTCGTTTACAGCTCGGCTCCCGGGCTTATGGCTGGCGACCTGATCCATATTTGAAGATCCTACATAACCTGGTGGACGACTGTCACAGTTCTGGCATCAGGGTTGGGGCGAACGTGTCTCTACTGGAGATTGCTGTCCCCCAGGTGACAAAGATCCACCTCGGTGTTAGAAGGCCACTTATGTATGTATGTATGTATTTAGATAATCACGCAAATTGGTTTGGTACATACTTTTGTGCTGATTTACAGCTCTTTCCATCTTATAAATCGATAAGAAAGTTTAGTCTTCTACATTTTCAATGCAAGTAAAGTAGCTTTTAAGGCCCTCAATATGCCCCATAGCATCTTTTGTTGGGATTGGATGGATTAAATTGACCTTTTCTTCACCTGATAACTATATCTTCGAAAACTATTTTTTGATTGTTATTTCTTTAATTTCACTCCATGCCTTGACAGTGTATTGAATAGCATCTAAAATATATACCTTAAAAATTTGGGATCTTCTCGTTCCAATTTTAATAATAATATTTGTATCATTTATATTATATATATTAAAAACATTTTAAATCGTCGCCCATTCAATTAAATATATTATTTATAAATTGATTTAAATTTTTAATTTTCCAAACGTAAATTGCGGGAAATAAAAAATGTAAAAGCGGGTACTAAATGTACTAAAATAAAACGGGACTGTAAAAATTGAACGAAAATACTGGGCACATAAAAACGGAGTTTCACTTTATATTCTTTTATGAATTTATGAAAATATATATTCATTGGAAAAACGATTGAGAAGCAAATATAGGTTTTGATCTTATATATGATTTTAGCTCCGAGATGCTGAATAATCTGACTCCATTCATTTATTCAATGACATTTATATTTATTTAGCACTTAAAAAACAGCCATAAAGCGAAAATGAAGAGTAAGGATAGTGATCACGTCAGTTCCTTTACAGCGAAACGGGGACGTCAATCTGCTTCTGATTTCACCAACTCCCCTAATCGGTTTGTAACGAAGATTCTATGGAGCATGGGCCAATGATGTCCGATGTGTTGTCTGCTTACGGTGAAGATCACTAGCTTCATCGGTGTAAAGACGTTACACAAAACTGCAGCACTAATGCAAGCGAAGTCTGCGAATTTCGGCCATAGGGTGAACGAAGTCAACACTTTGCGGTATCGGAAAGAGAGCGTGGTCTTGCCCTACGAGCATACATACCCGGCTCGATCGGTATCTTCGGTCTGACCCTAGGGTTTCAACAGTAAACCCAGACTACGCTGTTTGGTACTCGAGACGCCCTATTTATATCCGGGACGGTTCCCCTGCCTGGTTAACTGTTTTGTAAGAATGGATTAGCTAGGGTCTCAGGTAATACAGTTTTTGTCACGATTTGATAAAAAATCCAATTAGAAATTTGAATCACTCAAAGCGGTCATCTGCTATACCCTACAGCTGCTTGTAATTTTGGTAAATGTGGCTCATTAGCGTCTCGTCGCTAATGGCACCCTTGCAGGTGGTCTGGCTTTCAGATGGCTTTTATTTTCGGTAAGGTAGCAGGCTGCTTGTCCTCGATAAAGAAACGCAGGTAAGCATATCGTCAATGTCTTATCATCTGTTTTTATGCATGTCCAATATTAAACGCAAAGCATGACCACATAATTAAAACAAAAAAAAAATTAACATAAAATGATTTATTATGTTTGGTAAAAAAAATATTTTCGGCCAATACTAATACCATTCTGGTTTACAGAGTGGAAAACATAAAGCAACATATTAAATTTATTAATTGACTTACAGATATTATAACAAAATGTTCCAAATTTATTTAGTGGTGGTAATAATTTGACAAGTATCAAAATAGCACTACTTGATGCAGCATGTACTTCTCTGTCATCTCATGTTTATCCTTTATTTTGCTTTAACATAATTATAAAAAATTAAAAATCAAGAAGATAAATTCTAAATCATTCCCCAACAATTCAAAATATTATTGAGGAAGCACCCGAGCTCGAATAATTTTATTTTTTGCGAAAACTGTCATGGCTTCTATGTAATAATATACTTTGGTTTTGTAGTTAACTGTGACTTAGTTATGAGAGTACTTGATGGTTAACCATTGCGACTATGAAGTATCAGATAAATAAATAAATATGCAACCCAAGAAATATTTTTATATAAAAATTAAAAGCCAAAAAATACAAATTGAAATGATTTTTGACTTCATATACATTTTCTTTTTTAATGAATGCTCTAAAGATCAAGATAGGTAGTAATCAGAAGGTGCTAAATCTGGTGAATACGGATGATGCAGTAAAACTTCTCAGTTTAGATGTTTTGTTTTTTCATAAATGAATATGTGCATGCATTATCATGCTGTAAAACAGGGATGAACAACCCGCGGCCCACCACACTTACTCTTGCGGCCCTTCAAAAATTTAACATTTTGACTTTTCTGTGTCCCACAGCCTCATTGTACCCTAGGCGTAATCATAATCTTTATCCCCATATAACTTTCGCCGTTTTTTTTAATAGTGTTTCTATAAGAATGTTTAATTTCACCAGTTCATATTTCGTCTGATTTAAGAAGTTCATAGTGACTTACTCCAGTCACATTCCACTAAACACATAAAAGTTCAAATGTTCATGCGTTGGCGATGTTGAAGATGAGAGTTTTGTTGATAATTCTTCAATATTTTACAGAGGATCAGATTCAATTAAAGATCGCAGCATATCTTCATCAAAATTTTCCGTCACCCGATTTAAAGCGTCTAAACCAAAAATGGCATCTTTTTATTGTTAGGACTGGTCCACAAATTTTGTTGTTGTTTGCGGCCTTAGTCGCGTTCAAACCACGATAAAAAAAAAACAGAATACAATGTTGAATATTTTTTTCGTTGGTTTCAGGCTTTACATTTTTACCCTTAACAAGTTGCAGTCCGGGGGACTGGTATGCGAGTACGCGTGGCGCCAGAGCAGCGGTCCGGGGGACTCATATGCGAGTCCTCGCGGCGCCCAGAGCAACGGTTCGGCCGACTCACATTTAAGTACTCGTGGAGACAGAGCAGCGGCATACGAGTCCTTATTAGTAATTAATAATAATTCATTTTAATAGTAATTAATAATAATTCAATTTTTTTCACAGAAATCGCCCGGCTCTAGCGAAAAGTACCGCACGAAATCGCCCGGACTGTAACGTGTTAATAATAAAATAAAATTTTTGACAAAAAATTAAGCTGATGAATTATAATCGGATGTTTTCTTTACCGTGTCTGGACACAAACTAAACTCGAACATGGATGATCTAATATATCTGTCAAATAGAGTTTTTTTCTGCACAATATGACACCAGGAACATATCTACTGTGCAAAAAGACAATCTATGAATTACATATCAGACAAAAGAATTAAAAATGCAGTTGAACTTAAATGGTATATTTCTATACAACTTTTTACATTGATAAATGTTAGTTATATAAAATAATTGCATCATTCATATTCGTTTAAAATAAAAAAAAAACTTCATACTAACAATAATTACTATGATAAATTGACAGTGGAATAAATTATACTGGAAATAAAAATGGTCCAAAACCTTAATAATTTAAATAAACTTAAAGAAAAATCTAAAAGACAATTGAGACATATTTTCATATTAATTTTTTTATTCTCTTAATTTATATACGACCTCTATTTTTGACAATAAGGTCATGTACAAATACATTGAAACCCCATTTTTACGTGCCTCGTGCATTCGGTTTTTCCGTTATTTGCGGCCAATTTCGCAATCTATGTGTGAAGTATTTTAAATTACGAAAAATTCAGTTTCATTGTATTTTAATATTTTTTTTTGTAAATGGCAAATATAGCAAATTTTTTTCACAAATTAAATCATGTATTTTTTTAATAAAACTGTTCCAACTCGTTTAACTACAGACGTCATGCCTGATATTAAAAGTAAGTTTAGTTTGAACCATTGGTAAATTACAGAAATTTAATTAAAACCAAACATATGATCAAATACAAAGATCACCGTGATTGATTATCATCGTAATTTGTACTCATGTCGATCGCAATGCATATAATTGTTTTGTGTAAAATATCACATAGAAATATGCTTCTGAAAATCTGTCCAAATCTGGATACCAAATAAAAGAAATATCCCCAAAATCTAATTATAAAAGATGCAAAAACATTTTGAGATTTCATATGGATGTAAATATTTATAAAAAATGATCATTTAAGGGATATACAATAATTCTATGTTTTGCCGATAATGTTTTAAAAAAAATGAGTCAATTAACACATTTTGTCACGTGTGTGTCGATAGATGAAATTAAAGAATAATTTATTAACGTTAATTATTAAGTCCAATAATAATAGCGATAATTAACGTATGAGTAGATAACTTTTTTAACGAAAAATACTACTGTAGCATGCTGCACCAGAAGGTGACAAAGGTCATATTGCAATTATATGAAGTTTATAATCAATTCGCCCAAGATTTTGACGCCGATCACTGGCAACCACCACGACATAAATGTGTTAACTATCAATTTTTACTTTTAAAATGACAATTTTTCACGCACCAAAAATAAATTTATGCACCTAATACCCGTTGACTCTAATTTGGTGATAAGGTATTTTATATGTATAATAAATTAATTAAAATATATTAAAAGTAAATACGTTCTAATTGTATTTGATAAATTTATCTATCGGTTTCTTCGCCTCTATCTTCTGGAAGAGGAACGTAATCTGGGTCTTCAATTTCAGGATCAAACAGTGTTTTTCTAAAATTAAAAATAATTATTACAACATAGTTAAATCGATGTATCAATCAAGTATTTTTTCACAAGCTTACAAGAACTGTGGCGTTTGCAGAATGCGGAATCCTCCACGCTGCCGAGGTAAAACATCTTCAATGAAGAAATACAAATGTCCCACAGCGATACCAACTAGATCTACTTTAATTGCATTTCCAAATAAAACTGAAAATCCTAATAATACCCATGGTAAATAAGGTACCTGAAAAAATGGGTATTTTTATTATTACTTTGTAAAAACAAATAATGATTAAAAACATATATATCTTACTTGAAAATTAAATCCAAAAATATTCATTCGGACAAAAGGATTCCGACGAGACCAAACATATACCAACATCACCGTAAAAGCTTGGCCTAAAAATAATATATTAACAAAGAAAGCAAATAACTGTAAAAATTATTAAGGAAAAATGCAATTATAAATTATTAATACTATAATATATGTAAACTTTACATCAATCGTAGGCTCCTTCTTTCAAGTCATAATAAAAAGGATACAATTGTGAAAAATCCACCAAACAAAAACATCATAACAAAGTCTGCGGTACGCCCTCTGAATGAACCTTCTTCAAGCATCCGGCAATAACGATATGTAAAAATTATATTTAAAAAAAAATTCAACCCCATATGCCCCAAAAACAAAAACGTTGTTATAAATCTCCATAATTGAAAATGTTCTAATATAAGAATCGGGTTAAAATAGAGTTGAAACGGAGTCACTAAATCTAATTGCTGAAAAAGAAAACAATTCTTGATTAGATTAAAAATTATGAATTTATAACATAAAAAGCGAATATATTATCATATTTTAACTGTGTAGAGATGTGCTTTGTATAATTAAATCTAAAGTATTTTAATACGTAGCCATTAAGATGCAGAGAACTACGATCATCGTTGAGCTATATTTAATATCATTAAGATTTCCGATGAAATATAGAAACACATATTTACATATTTCATCAATCTACAACTGAAACTAAGATATGCGGAAAAAATATTTAAATAAACTTATATCGGTGTCATCGTTTTTTAGTTATTTGCTGGTATAAAATACAGTGTTTAAATTTATTCCAAATATCATGAATATAAATAGGAATGTGACGAAAAATGTGTGTGCCAGACTAAATTGAATGTGCTGGCAACTGATAAACAATCTGTTCATTCAGAAAATTAATGAAAAATGAAAAGCACAAATAAATCTATAAAATAAACATTTATTTTTTAATTAGGGTGCTATTTTACGATTAATCTATCGACTATAAGCGAATCCAACATGGTAATTGCAAAAATATGACGTTAGTGTAATGAAATGATAAGTAGAATCGAGTAAAATTGCGGCGTGAGTGGGAGGCTGGAGCAGTTACCACGGCGACAGTGGTGAGCACGCAGGCAGAGGCGTAGGCGCGCGTGACCGCCGGCACCTGCAGGAACTCCTGCCGCAGCAACTGGTACGCCATGCGGGCATGTCGCGCCGCCCGCACAGCTGACACGAACTGACACGCAGGCCGCCAACCTGGCGCACTGCTGTTGCCTGGGGATACTTTGTCCAATTATAAATAATAACATATATTTTTTTAAATTTAAATGCTACCCGAATTAGTCTGTTGTTTTAATTTTATGATGATATCTGATTCAGATCATTTTAATTATTTAAAAATCCAAATAGCCCCCAAGGCTTATTAAAGACGTCAGATAACAGTTTTTAGTGACTAAACCCATGGTGTTATATTGAAGTCGAGAAAAGTGCTAAATTATTTTTTTTGTCAAATGTTTGAAATAAAATCCTAATGTATTGAAACATTAATAAAATTCTTTTTTTCTTCGAAATAACATTTTGCACAATTAAACCAAATTACAGTTATTGGCTTTTCAAGAAATATATCAAAGGTTGCTTACAACTTGAAATAGCCAAGGTAGCTTTTCCCTAAAAATGTTGACATATTTTCTATGGTCAGGAATGCGTTATGACACAAATGTCTGTGAATCTCAGACCAAATTATAAGACGAAGAGAAAAATGGGCATTGCTCAATCGTCTCGCACATTTTTGGCCATGATGATGACACAAATGTAAGAGGCGTAAATCTCCGACACCCCCAAAAAGCCCGAAGGTACCATGTGTAGGAATTTCAAATAATGGTCCAAAATATTGATGACCAAGTCCCTCATTTATTATTAATTATTAAAATTGTTCCAAATAGCTATTCGTAATAAGTGATTAAATTCGTTTGCAAATTTTGCTTTTCTTGCCAGTATACAACGTTTACAGTTTACTCCTTGGCAGCTGTCAAACGTGTTTCGATTTCTAACCATTCAGTTAGAAATCGAATGGATTTAATTATTTCGAATGGCTAGAAAAAGAATTAATTTGCCAGAATTACTCAAAACTCATTGGTTTCTGGTTGGAATTTTCTTTAGCATACTTTTAGCCGTGTTAAATCCTTATATAGGATCAAGAGGAGGTATATTCTTGCCATTCCAATTAATTATTAAACGGTATCTATATGAACATTAAAAAAATGTTCACATTTAAGTAACAATTTTGATAATATTTTATATTCTGGATTTATCAAACCGTTTAGTTTCATTTTTCTATGTATGTCATTCTGTACTTCATTATAATTATTGTATTTTTTTTTATTTAGGTCCTTTAAAACCCGAATATACAGTAAAGTATGGAGCTGTTTCTGTAATATTTCTTCTGTCTGGATTGAGCTTAAAAACTGAGTCTTTGAAAACAGTTGTTAGACATTACAAATTACATATATTCATTCAGATATTCACATTTGTAATAGTACCATTGTTTGTGCAACTTTTTTCTAAGCTATTATGGTATTTTGGGGTGAATATATGGATATTGCGAGGGTATGTATTTAATATTTATAATATATTTTTTTGTTAAATTATTTCACATTTTAAGTTATATATTTAAATTATAATAAATTATACATTTAATTATATTGTTCTGTTTTTAGTCTTATAACTGTTGGATGCATGCCTCCTCCTGTTTCGTCGGCCGTAATATTAACAAGATCTGCAGGCGGTAATGAAGCAGCTGCTTTATTTAATTCTGTTGTGGGATCATTACTTGGTGTTATCATAACGCCAATTACGTTATTATTTTCGGTATGCAGTTATGTCTTATTTATAATATATAAATATATTAAGTTAATATATTTTTTTAGTTGGGATCGACAACCGTTGTGCCTTTAACTCAATCTGTCTTGCAACTTTCTGCAACAGTGCTTTTACCCTTAGGTATCGGTCGACTTGTGGGAAGACTTTACACTCTTTCATCACAATCACCGAATCGATCCACATTTGGGAAACCATTTATATGCGGACAATTAGCCTTATTAATTGTTATTTATACAACGTTTTGTGATGCATTCTATGAACATGATATGGCTTTGAGTGCTCATGATGTTATCGTGACTGTCATTCTTGGTATACCAATATTTTATTTATATCTATTTTTAATGTACATACATGTATAATCTATTAATTTTTGCTTATTATTTCAGTTGTATTTTTACAAACAATATTCAGTGCAATAAGTTTTTTTATTGCTATCAGACAATTTAGTCCTGCTGATACTGTCGCTGTAGTTTTTTGTTCTACTCATAAATCTCTCACGTTAGGTTCGTTTCAAAATTTTTTTATATAATCATCTTTTTTAAAATGACACCCATAAAATAAATGAATACTGCAAATGATCTAAAATCAATCAATGACAAAACCTCATCACAATATTAATTTACATTTAAGCAATTCATTATTCATATGAATTTATAATGTTTTAGGTGTACCGATTCTTCGAATTATGTATCATGGACTTTCGCATGCTTCAAGAACGGGTTTGCCACTTTTAATATACCACCCATGTCAACTGCTGCTAGGTTCTTTATTAGCACCTCCACTTGCAAAATGGGCAAAATCACGACGTTTACCTCTTTAAATGATAGACTTAATAATAATCTCATACATTCCGAATATTTTTTATGTATTTTTAATTTATGATGTATAAAATATTTAAAAAAAATCTATATTTATTATATAATCTATTTCAAAATTTGTTCTCCAGTGTCGATTGCTTTCACACTTACGTCAATGCTATATTTCTATTGGAACTGTCTATGGGGATTTCTATGATTTTAGTCTGATTAAAAGGTGAATTTCAAGGTTCTTTTATTATAAATGTCTTCTCGTTGCTATTGTATCTCACCCATATTTTTTATAAGCAGTCTTACATCACAAATCCCTGGTTAGTATAATTGCAGATGGTAAGTAGCAATGCAGTTCAGCTTTACTCCTGGAATATGCGAACTTTGTACCATTCTTGGGCACTAAAACTTGTCTTAGATCAGTTTCAAAGATACAGAGCGGGAATAACTATAATTCAGGAAATGAGATGGACAGGATAAGAATGCTCCAAAAACGAGACTTCACTATATATTACAGTTGCCACGATAAATTACACCAATTTAGAACTGGATTTATAGTTAATAAGAAATTAAAACTCCTTATAATTGACTTCCATCCAGTTGATGAAAGAATCTGCACCATCTGAATAAAAGGGATATTCTTCAATTATACCAACTTCAATTGCCACTGAAGGAAAACAAAGTAGACGAGCAAAAGGACAAGTTTTATGATGAATTGTATAAAATATCTAGAAAATGCCCGTGCCTTGATGTTAAAATTGCCATAGGAGACTTCAATTTTAAAATAGGCAAGGAAAACATCTATAACCCAATCCAGTTCAGCCATCTACCTCAGGAATAATCTAATTTCATCAACCTTAGGAGGATTCTAATTCTGCCATATTTAGAAGGAATCCAATCCTGTAAACCTCATGGGAGAATCAGTTCTGCCAACCTTAGGAAGAATCCAGTTCTCCTAAACTAACTTTTGCCAGCTAAAACCCCTCCTCCATCTCCGACCACCACCACGGTATTGTCCTTAGATATTCAACGTGCTGGTGGCTGACTTTCGGGTAAAACTTTACTTCACGTCCTTCTTGTTAACGTTCTTATCCTTGTCATTGTCATTGGTCGTTGGTTGGCAGCCGTCTTGCTCTCTCGGCGTCCTCCTTCATTAGCATTACTATCTCGGCAAAATTGGATAGCGTCTTGTGTTCTTTGTCTTTGCCGAGGAGGAGCTCTTGTACGGCTGCCGTCTCTTCTCTCCCGTTGAGCATAGTAATAATAACAATAATAATATATATCCAAATACATATACATACATATGAGTTAAATTCATGCACGGACAATCCGCAAACTACATAACCAACACACGGATGAACGGAAATGTATGTACATACGGTATTTGTAAATTCTCATATGGCAACACTACGGTAAATGTGATCATGGTCGTTTTTAGATAGTTTGGGGTTGATGTCAATGTTGCGCGCACGTGGCTTGAGCCCCTAATTTTGAAGGATGGCCGAAAAGATTAGGTAAGCAAACTGCTACTGACCTAGCTTTTATAAAAATCTATCAAAATACAGACGAAGAGTTCTTAAAATAAATATATTTCATTATTAAAAACCTAACCTTAAATTGATATCTAAAATCGAACGAAGAGTTCAGTTCGTTTGTTTAATAATTCTAAGCTATCACTAGTGGATATATGTTAAAGATATTTTGATTTTATCTACATATCTTCAACACCAAATTTGCTTGCCATTTTTAGCAACATTTCTACGTCGATCAATTCATGAGAATTAACCAACATTTCATTACAACATCATTAGATATGTACTTTTCCCATATTTCATTCGCTAATTATTTTGAAACAACGTTAAATTGTTTACTATATTTAAATTATCAATAAATTAATTCTTCCCGTCCCTGTGGTATAGACACAAAAAAGGAGCCCTCATGTCACGTGTGTGACTGTGGTTCCTTTGGCTTCGATTACCATTCGAGGGTCAGGTGAGGCCCAGATGCTCAGCGAGTGAGTGTCTTGTGACTGGCAAATGATGATGGCTGAGCAACAATATATAGTTTTATGTACTAGCCTGAAACATCTTGAATTTTTTATTAACTATTAACCACTTAACTTGTTGGCCTGGCATATCTTGCGTATACTGTACCACTTTATTGTAGTTTTATCGACTAATATAGATTTAACTAGAAATAATTAGCTCAATCATTATTTTCATTAATATATTATTCAAATTTTATACACACAATAAAATATATTTCTTATTTTAGGATTGATTCAAAATTTGACCTCAAGGGTAATTATGAGGCATCAGATTCGGAAGACGAATATTCAAATGAAGAAAAGGAACTGCTTTCAAAAGTAAGATCTGGCAAAAACTCTAATAGTGATAGCGAAGAAGAAGTATATGGATTTTCTGAATCAGAAAGTGATAATGCCGATTTAGCAGACAGTGATATTGAAGGTCAGGAAGAATCAGGAGATGATTTGCCCGATACCAGGGCATGGGGTCAAAAGAAAAAATCTTTCTATAATGCAGATTATGTGGATGAAGATTTTGGTGGTTTTGGTAACGACGAAGAAGCAGCGACATTAGAGGAAAGTGAAGCTAGAATACTGCAAAAACGTTTAACAGAACAACTGAACGATGAAGATTTTTCTTTTGAATTTTTTGCGTCTAAAAAAGATGAAGACAAGGAAAAAGCTGATAACGAATCTGAATTTGTTATTAAAACTGATCTTACAAAATTGTCTCAAAGGCAAAAACTTCAATTACTTAAAAAAGAATCACCTGAATTTATGGGATTGATAAACGATTTTAAAGAAAAAATGTCAATAGCTAAAGACTTCTTAAAACCAATAATTAGTCTAACTAAAATAAAAACCTTGCCAAATTGCATAGCTATTAATTTTATTGAAATGTATTATGAGCTTATATTGAATTATTGCACTAATATAAGCTTTTATTTGCTTTTAAAAGCTAAGAAAATATCAATACAAAACCATCCAATAACAAATCGTTTACTCCAATTTAGACAAATATTGAAACAAATTGAGCCTATATACGAAAATTCTGTCAAACCACAAATTGATAAAATATTGGTTGCTACACGCAATAATGACAATATTATGATTATGTCGACAATCAAAAATAATCCCAAAACAAAATTGAAAAGTTCAAAGAAATTAAAATTATTGAAGGATATTACTGATGACAATATCGATTATGATTCTGAAGATGATGAACCTATGGATTTCATGGTTACTGATAAAGAGATCCAACAGAGTAATTCCTTAGAAGGTAATAGTTTGATGACGAATCCAGTGTTAAGCGAAGAAATTACAGAAAAACGTGCCATCACTTATCAAATTGCTAAAAATAAGGGATTAACTCCTCGTCGCAAGAAAGAACAAAGGAATCCTAGGGTGAAACACAGAAACAAGTATAGAAAAGCTAAAATAAGGAGGAAGGGAGCTATCAGGGAGGTTCGGACGGAAATGAAACGTTATGAAGGGGAGATATCTGGTATCAAAGCAAATGTGAAAAAGAGTATTAAAATAAAATAGTTATTTTTGTTAAACAATAAGTTTTATTTGTCATTAAAATATGTCGAAATGTTTTGTTTATTAATTCTGCCATCTGAAATTAAATAAAATAATGTTAAAACATGAGATTTTTATTTGAAACTATTTCATTCCCCAAAATATTTTTTTAAGCTAAATGTTAAGGTAAGTTTAATGTTGGAGAGAAGCTATTTTATCAGTTATCATTGTTAACCCTTTAATGACTAGAGAAATTTACCTTATTATGTTTCTTAGTTATATAAATTTGCAAATAAAATCTAACCCATGCATTATAAAATATAATATTGTGAGAAAAATAATTTACATTTTAAGAACTTTGTCTTTTCCACCAGAAGCAACTGATAAACCATTTGGTGACCAGTCTACAGCAAATACAGCATCAGCATGTCCAGGGAGATCCATTTCCAATTTTTTGGTTTTCATACTCCAGACTAAAATATAATAAAATTTTAAATCAATTTATTTTAATATAACATACAATTTACATTTTGTTTAACCGATCAGTCACAGCGGATGAAAAACAACCGCTTCGTCCGAAGGGGGTCTATTTATAATGGAAAACAGACCACAGGCATTTCAAAATAAAAAATGGATTATTCTAAGAATAAAAATAGTTATTTATGATGTGCTTCATAATTTAGATTTTTTAACTAATCAATATAACCCGTAAATGATAAACGCACTCGGCGATGTCCCGCCGCAGACTGAGCATCCGCCGCAAGTTTCAATCACACGGTTGTACTCATACTTGGCACATTGTAGTGAATACGAGAAAGAACATCACGCCTGTGGCAACGGTAGCAAGTATTTATTTTTTTCGCTATTCTAGTTATTCGAGAAAAATCAAAAACTTAGGGTCCCAAATAGACCCATCAGCGTGGCTAGGTTAATCGTGAAGCTTTTCACAATTTTTTTTCATACCAACCTTTTAATGTTGAATCAGCACTACCACTCATTAAGAGACGTGAATCAGAAGACCATGCTATAACATAAACAGCTTGTACATGACCTCTCAGTGATGTAATATATTTTCCAGTTAAAGAATCCCATAATTTTATAGATTTATCAAATGATGCAGAAGCAATTATTCTAAAAGCATTTTTATAAAATTAAGTACATGTTTGTAGATATAAATAATCATTATTATTCCTCCATAACATAGATATCCGAATAGCTATTAAAAACTTTCTTGATTATTTTAAGAATAAGTATTCGTTAAATAATTCATATGTTTAGTCCCAAAATTACCTAGTATCTGGTGAAAATTTAACATCGTTTATAAGTTGTTGATGGCCTGTCATTCTTGCCAAAGGACGCTTTTCTGTTTCGGGCAACCAAAGAAATAAAGTGAAATCATCGGAACCAGACACAAGTCGTTCTACACCGTTTGAGTTTGCTTGTTCGTATCTTTCTTGAGCCATTTTTTGCAATATATTTTCTAAAAATAAAAACTCCGCATTTATCTTTACTGTAGTCACTATAAGAAAATAATTTTAATAAAAGCATACTATCTGTTGGTCGAATTTGATCCATTATAGGATGAAAGGGTCCGGTTCTTAATACAAAATCGGTACTTAATGCTAACGTGTTGACCCAATGTGCGTGACCTTCTAGCACACGACATAAAATGCCATCATCTGCTCTCCATACCCTGATTGTTCTGTCTTGAGAAGCTGTGTATATAACTCCTGTACCACCCCACTTCACAACAGTTACAGCCTTTGTGTGACCCGCAAGAGTCAACAGTGTTTGGCAGAGTACTGTATCCCATATTCGCACATCATTATCTTTTGAGGAACTGGCAAACCTTCTGCATTCTGGATTTCTGTATTAAATAATAAAGAAATTAATTATTTTTAATATTTTACATTGTATTTTAAAATGACTTACTTATGGTATGGTTCCCACGATAGAGACGTAATCCATTGTTTATGTCCTGCCATGGTTTTGCCGATTTGTTTTCCAGTATCTGGGTCCCATATGATGAGTTGGCCATTTTTACACGCAGAAACTAATTTTGACCCATCTGGTGCCCAACTTATGCAAAGAACCCAATTTTTGTGACCTATTTTTAAAATAATTGTTTGACAAATAATAATTAAAATTGTCGATTCAATAAAGAAAAAAAAATGTATTTGTAAACTTACCTTCACAACGATATTGAGGAGTCTGTGTGGATAGATCCCAAAACCTTACTGTTGTGTCACCCGATCCACTTGCTAGATATTTTCCACAAGGACTAAAATTAACTGAAATCACAGCTTCTGCATGTCCTTCTATAGAGCTAAGAATTAATAATTAGCTGAATATGAACATAAAGTAAGTGAAATCAAAACATAGTTAAATGATAGAGATACCTAGTACATCTTGTCACAGGTCGTACGCGAAACACAGCTTGTTGCTGATATAAAATTTCTAACACATCTTCTGAATTTAGTTTGGACACGTCAATACATTTGTCTAGTGTTGAAGTTATTTCAATATCATTAACAAAAAATAAAAATGGATTTTCATCTTGCTAAAAGAAATAATATACAATTAAAAGTAGCTAGCATTGAAACCATGCCAACAGATACCGTTTGTTCGCAATAATTAAATTGTAAACATGAGCGTATTAAATATGGCAAATTCATGACGTAAAAATAAATGAATGACAAACCTGTTCTAAGAGTGCATTACAAATTAGTTCCAATTGATCTCTAGTTATTGAAACTGGCAAATCGAGAGGATTCCCTGTGTATTCACCAGTATCAGATTTAAATCTGGCTTGTATAGTTACAGTATTAACGTCACTACTCATTTTTGTAGATGAAATTAGTAACAAAAATATAGCATAGAAATTTATAACCTAAAAAATCTGACAACAGTATAAACACGTGAATAAGGAATGCTGTCAAAAACTTAAAGATATATATGGCAACACTGATAATACATAGACACAATGTTTCTTAAATAAAAAATGTATCGAAAATGAGAACAAATATATTATACTGACCTACCACCTAAAATAATCGTACATAGATTTAAGCGCTTCTTACTTCTTATTTTCAGAATTCTCATTTTGTTTCACCCTGCTGCGCTATTTACCTTACTCATTTCTACCCTCCGACCTGCTTGGCCATGGCTCTACCTTTAAGCCCCTCAATAAGAATTGCCAGATCAACGTAGAACGGCTAATTGCTGTAAAATCAGATTACCTCTCCAGATTGACGACAGAACAAAGCATGGATATCATCGTATGGTCCCTGGCGGGTTCCTCACCGCAGGGCCGGCGTGCCCTGGAAACGAAGACCCTAACCTATTGACTAACTAATAACTGCTTAGGACTTAAAGCATGCTTAGAATTAATCACGCCAAGGTCTGTAAAAACGCACGCTTTAGAATAACCACGTAGAGGTTTCTAGAAACAATTCTTTGTATATATCTCTGTCACCAATAATTGGTGTAGAGATGCGACTATCCCGGGCTAGGTTAACCCGGCTCCCTAGCCATTCTAAGGCAAATGCCGGGATAGCTCCTTGAGCCGTTACCCATCACATTACCGCTTCCTGCAAACTCGCTCCGTCCTTTCAGTTCCCAGGCCGTAGCGGCAACGCGGAAACTCGTTCGGATGGAAGCAATGCCGCACCTGGTGGCTGTTTTAGACCTATCGCTAAGGCGTGCAATGTTGGCCTGCCGGCCCAAAAAGGGGCCTGCCCCTCAACCTGCATCTGGATTACGTAGCCAACTAATGTTGTTCCTGGTATGCTCCGAAATGGCGGAGGAAACTCTAACATCGACGAGTACGCGAAGAATGGCAAAGTAAAAGCCATACGAAATCATCGTCATCACACAATAGCGAGTACCGTGACAAACTTCCCCCCTCCCCCAATTGCTTGGGCACAGTAAGGAGGATAAAATCCGATACCAGCAATGGCGAAATATACACGTCCAATGTGAGCAATGACCAGTAGAAGAAAATCTCTTTATAAAAAACCCGCATACGTAGACAGCTTGGGCCATCGCGGTATGGACGTAAAAGTGGAGTCATCACGCCATTGTGAGATTCGGACTCCCTTTCGAGACTCGAGTCTAATCAAAAGTTGATAAATTCTTCGACAATACATTGGGATTTGTTTTAAAAATATTTTTTTTCTCTGATTAAAAGTAGTTATTTATGATGTGCTTCATAATTTGGTCGGTAATTTGGATTTTTTTACTAATCAATATGACGCGTAAGTGACGTGCTAAATTGACGATATTCCGCCGCAACTGAGGCACGCCCCCGGCGCACGTGGTTTCTCCACTTGCACAGCACGATATTTTTTCTCGCTCGCACTTGGATATGCGCGATGCTTTTTCTAACTCATATCCGGTACGTCGCGATAAAAAACATCGCACTCGAGCTGATGGAAAACGATATTGTTGTTGTTTTTTTGATTATTTATATTTATTCCTTAGACTTATTAAACTTCGAGAGCAACCTGTTCCCCAGTTTTTTAGACAGAGCATAATACCACCAATTCGTTTGTCCATGCTTATCTCACGTAATGCATCGACAAATAGTTCATGTTTTTATTGCTGTTAGAGTTACATTTGATAGTCATCTTTACAACTATTCATTAACACATTATTTAATTACACATACATAAACCTCAATTGTGCCACCTCATTCCATTTTTTTAAATTTTGGTTGGTCGTAATTGATTTTCTTGTGGCCAATTAGAATGTTGACGCGGGGTTGGCAAGCGTGCGTGTCTGCCGGCGGACGTGTCGGCGCTGACAGTGACAGGTGCGAGCGACTGCAGCATGTGGGCGGTGCGGCTGGCGGCGCTGGCGTGCCTGGCAGCGGTGCGCGCGGACGAGCATGCACACACCTACCGGCCCGGAGAGCAGGTCGTGGTATGGGCTAACACCGTTGGTCCCTATCACAACCGTCAGGAGACCTACGCTTACTTCTCGTTGCCTTTCTGCGCCGGGACTAAGGATTCCATCGGTCACTATCATGAGACGCTATCTGAGGCACTTCAAGGGGTCGAGCTCGAATTCAGCGGATTGGACGTGGCCTACGGGGAGGCGACTCCGGCCCAGCGCTATTGCGCGGTGCAGCTCGACGAATCCAAGCGACGAGCTTTCGCTTTTGCCGTGCGAAACCATTATTGGTATCAAATGTACGTAGACGACCTACCCGTCTGGGGTATCGTAGGACAGGCTGACGGCGAGGACTTTTACATTTGGACCCATAAACGCTTTGACATCGGTTATAATGGTGACCGCATCGTCGAAGTCAATCTCACCGCCGAAAACAAAGTGAAACTCACCTCGGACTTGCAGATACCTTTTACTTACGAGGTGAATTGGAAGAAGAGCGATATACGTTTTGAAGATCGATTCGACAAATACCTCGATCCAAATTTTTTTCAACATCGCATTCATTGGTTTAGTATTTTCAACAGTTTCATGATGGTAATTTTTCTTGTCGGTCTCGTATCAATGATTTTAATGAGGACATTGAGAAAAGATTACGCCAGGTACTCTAAAGATGAAGATTTGGACGATTTAGAGCGAGATTTGGGAGATGAATACGGTTGGAAACAAGTGCACGGGGATGTGTTCCGTCCGGTGCCAAATTTGGCTCTATTTTCAGCACTCGTCGGGTCTGGTTATCATTTGACTACCGTCACTCTGAGCGTTATTGTATTTACTATTTTTGGTGAATTATACACCGAAAGGGGATCTTTACTATCGACATCAATTTTTATATATGCGGCCACGTCACCGGTTAACGGATACTTTGGAGGGTCTCTCTATGCCCGAATGGGAGGAAAAGTTTGGATAAAACAGATGCTTCTCTCTGCATTCATGTTACCTGCGTTGGTTTGTGGAACTGCTTTTTTTATTAACTTTATTGCTATCTACTACCACGCATCTAGAGCTATTCCTATCGGAACCATGATTGCCGTAACGTGTATTTGTATTTTTGTAATATTGCCATTGACTCTTGTGGGGACGGTACTCGGACGAAATTTAGCCGGTCAACCAGATTTTCCTTGTCGGATTAATGCAGTACCTCGGCCCATTCCAGAAAAGAAATGGTTTATGGAACCTACCGTCATAATAATGTTGGGTGGTATTTTACCGTTCGGTTCTATTTTCATCGAAATGTACTTTATTTTCACATCTTTCTGGGCATATAAAATTTATTACGTTTATGGCTTCATGCTGTTGGTGTTTATTATTTTGATGATTGTTACAGTGTGTGTGACCATCGTTTGCACATACTTTTTGCTAAATGCCGAAGACTATCGCTGGCAATGGACTAGCTTTATGGCCGCTGCTAGTACTTCGTCGTACGTTTATTTATATTCTTTTTACTACTTCATCTTTAAAACTAAAATGTACGGATTGTTCCAAACGACATTTTATTTCGGTTACATGGCCTTGTTCAGTGCAGGTCTAGGAATAATGTGCGGGACTGTCGGATATGTTGGTACGAGTCTATTTGTTAGAAAAATATATTCAACTGTTAAAATAGATTAAAATTTGTACGATTTTTTTTCACTTATCGCAAGTTTATTATAGACACTTGTCAAATAGAGGTCAAAACCATAAAATAAACATTTACTTTAATTGAAATTTGTATATGTGGATCGATTTAGGTGTCTATTTAAATTTAAAAAAAATGTAATATATATTGTTATATTTATTTACTATCTATTGACTGATTGTTTTGTCATTTAATATCCATGCCTATTTTATATTGAGATATGAGAGTATGGTTAATTCTTTTTGTCGATATACTGTATATATGTATTTGTAGTATTAAATGAACAGGTTAAGTATTTAAAACGTATGTTCAATATTTATCTTAATTTGATTTCCTTCTGTATCCTCAGTTTTTTTAACCCATTTTTAAATTTTGATATATTTTAACATTCTATGCATATTAATATATTCGTTCTGCATAAAACCATTTTGATTTATGAAACTAATACTAAATTATAGATTACATAGCAGTGATATATTTTTTTATTATCTGCACTGAAATAACTTTAATGCACGGTCAGTCATATAGATAAGCTGGTTTGCATAGACAGTGCATTCGCATTTTAACTTGAAGAATTTGAAAATAATATCCTCACTATTTTGCAACATGTTTAAAGATAAACGTTTCAAAGAAATGAAACGAAATTATTTGCTGGGATTTTGGCAATAATCTTTTTATAAAATGTAATATTAGACAAAATTGTAATTGAATTAAAACAATTGATTTTTTTATTTAATAATTTCCATTAGCTATTTTTATTGAAAATAATATAAATAATTATTAAAATAATACTTAACCCTGTGTGATTTTTAGGAAATGTAGATTGATTTATTTTCCATAACCAATGTGTTTATATAGAATCAGTATTTTGTAAACATGGAATTTATGCGAAAATAATTGCATTTTTGTTTAAATAAGTTATACTTTAATTAAAATTTCAGTTAAAAGGATATATGTTTTATTACCTGTAACAAATTGCAAAATTGTTTATATAATTTATTATTTTAAAAATTTACTTGATACCTTTTACCTTTATGGGATAAACTAAGATCCTCAAACCCTCTAAATCCTGATTCTAAGTTATAAAATTTTGAAACCAAATATATAAATAAATATTGTTATGTTTCATAACATTTTACGATCTCTTTGGATTTAATACTGCTTTCCCTAAAATATATATAATAAAGTTTTCTTAACCATTTCGTCAGTGTAAAAAAAATGAAAATTTAGTCTAAGAACTATTAACTCTTTATTAGAACATGGATTGGATATATTTAGTTGACTTGCGTGATTGGAAGAAGTTGACTTAAGTAAAATGTCGTGTTACATGTGAATGATTATTAAGAATGTTAAATTTCCCATTAAAGCAAGTCGGAAATATAAACAAGCACATTATGTAAAATTCAACACTTGCTATGATTTTACTTCAAATGTTTATTTGACTAATTATATTATTAGAGGAATGTCCCGATAAATACTTTTACTGGTCTGAGGATAAAATTAATATTGTGTATGTGTAAGTATTGGAATATATTTTTAATTGTATGTAAATATTAATTAATTATGGTTTAATTAAATATTTTTTTTGTCTTTGTGTGAGGTAAAACCCATTTTTTTTAAATTTGTATATTGTATTCATTTTCAATCCGATTGCTATAATGGTTTAAAAATGCTTTCTAAGAGAAGTGAATGATATATTAGGCAACTAAACAAAAAATATCTATACGAGTGACCCAATTGTGTATTTAAAATTATTTAGTTGCTTACTTTTTTAGAAACATTACTTTTAAAATTAAAATATATACGATATGATACTTTTAAAATCTTACAACAGTCCTCCATATGATTATTCATTACATTCTGCACTTATCCATTATTTGTTTTTTTTTTCATTATTACTAATGAATAATATATCATTTTCAAATACAGATTGGTTTTTTTATATATATATGTATAAACTAAGAATACTATTAATTTATAAAATATGTATGTGTGTATCCTTATCAAAAAATGCACACAAAATACGTAAATAAAACTGAAATATATAGATAAAGAAGTCTTTGGTTTAATATTGTGTTGCATTTTTCTCGGATTCAATTAATATGTATTTTATACTAAATCGTTAGTAGTTTATATAAATATATTTATTTACTAATATGCATTTAAGGGATGCTATCAAAATTCAACTTTTGTATTATACAACAATTAAATTGAACAAACTAACTTGCCGTTTACATAATTTTGCTAATACATTTGTTGTATTTAAAATTTAGATTAGATACTGAAATAGATGAAATTTTAATATTTATTAAACTAGATTAGATAGCATTCCATAATCCAATGATCCTCTACTTTATTAGTGATTAATGTAAATAAATATTTAATAATAAATGTTTTTCAACATATTGTGTTTTTTTTTATACTACCACATTACTCAAATCAAAATCCATCTTATACCAAAAAAAACATTTTAAATGAATATCTCAGTTTTATACTTGACATACGAGTTGCGGAATAAAGCGATGTCAAGTCAGGAGAATGTGAAATCCAAAGGTTAACCCATCCGTCACGCCGACTTGAAAACAACCACGTCTTTGGAAGAGGGTCTCTCAGAGATATCTCAAGCATTTCAAGCCAAGATATTGATCAATTCTTCATCAATAATGTAATTTCATTAAAAAAATGTGTCCCATCCAAAAAAAACATGTTTTGTTTATGCACTTGTACATTTGTGCGACCTTTGGTAACAATGAACCTCTACAATCACGCCGGGAACGAAATATTTGTGGAAATACGGCACACTGTTTACAAATTATAGAACACATTTTACTTTATTGTTTTTTACGTCAAAATCACGCCAATTCTGGCAAGTTCATAAAAACCGCCGTGGCATTCAAGGGATGAGAGTCATTAGAGAAAAATAAAAAAATTGGGGTCCCCTATCAGCCTGGCTAGAGTTGAAATTCGATTACATACATACTTACGCATATATGTGAATTGAACCTAAATTTGGATTCAAACAGAACTCCCAGATCTTTAATTGACGATTGCCTAGGAATAGTTAGGTTCTCAAGTGTGTGTAATTAAAGGTTAGGTATTCTTTAGATCTCTAAAACGTCATTTCCTAACACTAAGCGGGAGACAATTTGTAGATGCCCATTCGTGCAAAGAATTGATGTCCAGCTGCAGCGAAAGTGCATCACATATTTAAGTAATTGATTTAATAGTTTCAATAGTTTCAAATCATTCACAAAGAGTGAGAAATTCCAAGAAAGAACAAGTTGTATTATGTGTTTATAAATAAAACGTATAATAATGGTCCTAAGTTGGAACCCTGTGGGATTCTCGAAGTTGCATCGTTGACACACGATGTTAGGGAGTCATGTATCATGTAGTATTTCCCCTTCTTTAATTTTTTTTTTAAGTCTTAAAGCGATTAAACATCATTATTGTTACTAATTCATATATTTTTGACAATTTTTTTTTAAATGAAGGTCGTCAGCCTCCAATCTACATCTCTGTTGATTAGTGTCACTCAGAAATTTTCAGAATGGTCACCCATCCGAGTACCATTTGTACTCAGTAGCGGTTAACTTGACAATCATAATACAGTTCAAGCTATGGCGGGTCATAGCTTCTTTAAATAAGTGGAGAAAAATTATAAGAGATTGTCTGAGAATACAAAACTATCTAATTTACAAGTCTAGTGTAGTCGAATTTATCAAAATGCCTTTTCAAAGTCGTTATAAATAACGTCGACTTGGACTCCCTTATCTAGGGACTTAGTGGCTTGAAAAGCTAAGCATGCCATTGACTGTTGAGCGTCCATGTCGAAATCCATGCTGTTCATCGATGAGTTTACTCTCTACCCTCTAAAATACGAGATATGCCAAATTTTAGCACAAAAGTACATGCAGCTGCAAGTATGTACGAGCTTAGGGCATATGGAAAAACCAATACAGTTTATATAAGCCATTTTTCATATCATTGTTAACATGGCAAAACTGTAAAAAGATTTTTTACTAAAATTATCCTTTCAACTACAGCTGTTCATTACAGCGCTCCACCATAAGAAAACAACTGATTATTACTGTCATACATATTTATTGCATGTTACAATTTAATATAACAAAAAATAAAATATTTTATTCATCTTCTTCATTTCCCATGTCCTCTAAGCTGACAAGAGATTTTTTGGCCTTTTTGCCGCCTGGTGTCGCTGAGTAGTAAGATTCAGCCGTTCTTTTTCTCAGTGTGTCAACGACTTCATCGTCATTTTCTATTTTAGCCCATTCCAGAACCATCCTTCTTCCGTATAAATGTGTACTTTGACAAAGTGCATTAAAAGCTTTCTAAAACATAAAATAACAAAAAATTAAAATGAAATCATATAGTATTTTTTTATAATAATATTGATTAACTAATTGAAATTACTTTTGCATCACTCTTATTATGATATTCAACAAAACAAAATCCCTTGTGTCTGTCTTCACCAGTAACCATTTTTTTTGGCAATCTCAAAGCCTTTATTTCTCCATACTCTCTGAAAATAAATGTATTTGGTTAATTTTATACATTACAAGTTTTGTAAAAACTATAAGAACATAAAATGAATACCCAAATATATCGTAGAGTTCTTTACGATTAGCTTGGAAAGGTATATTTCTGACTAAAATTTTAGTTCCTGTTTGTTTTCCGAGTTTTGATACTTTCCTTGTAGTTTGGACATCTGTGGTGCTAAAATAATATACGTATATTATTGTTTTTCAGCCGTTTATTTAAAATTGTTGCTTAAGATTTTATCATTATTTACAATACATGGTTATTGTATATTTGTTAAAAACAAACCTGCCATTGCGTTCCGATCTTTTCAATTCAATTTGTTTTCCATCCAAAGTGGATAATTGTAAAACCTTTAAAGCTTTTTCGGTTGAACTCTTTCTATTAAATTGAATAAATCCATAACCCATTGATAATTTTTTATTTGGATTATGAGGATCTTTTTTCATAGCAATAGATACTGAATATAAGGGTCCACATGATTCAAAATGCTAAAATATGAGTTGCAAAATTAAAAAAATTAAGATATAAGTATATGCACTTATGTTACAAAATTATTACAAACCTTGCGTAAGTTATCTTCTCTAGTTTCAAAATTAAGGCCTTTTACAAACAGTATGGTATTCAATTCTGGAGAATCTTCATCATCACTAGAATCTTTTTTCTCAACAGTTTCAAGTTTAATTACTTCAGCTGTGGTATCTTTTTCGTTTTTAACAATTTCCGCAGGCTTTATAAAAGTATTATCTGGAGCCCACTCCAAGTATAATGGTAAATATTTAAATTTAGTGTATGCCAGTTTCGAAAATGCCTGTCGAGCTTCTGTAGGTTCCACAAACTCTACTATTCCAGATATACCATGCGGAGGCATAACTAATCTCGCAATTAATCCGAAAGGTTCAAAGAGGGTTAGAATTTCATTACGGCTTGTTTTCGAAGGCAAATTTTTAATTAAAATGCTGTTTTTTGAACGCTTCTTTGGTGCCTGAAACATTTTATAAATTCATTTGTAGAGTGAAATTCAGTTGGAAACGACGACGGTGGAATTTACCTAATCCGTCTCAACACATTGTCTACAGAACGAATCACGGTCAACAGTGCGCCTGTGGCGGGGCTGAGTCGCAGAAATTTGATTAAAAAGTATTTTTTTACAAAAAAATACGTCATAGCTTTTTAATTATTTGACACATTGAATTGAAAATTTAACTAATTCAACTTCGACATTTACTGAATAATGAATGCAAATATTCATATTTTATAGCAGAGGGTCACCAAACAATTTGAAAAACGAACGGGATTGAAAATTAAAAAAAAACATGGCCAGAACATGGTGTTATAAATATTTAGTATCAGCGGTGACTGGGATAAGCCATAAATTTTATTATCCAAAACAGCTGTTTGTCCGACCCTTTTTTTGTCACTTATAAAATATAAAAATAAATGAGCTCTACTTTATACATGTTCACTGTCATTTAAAAAAAAGATCTTGACGATTATCGTAATCGGCAACTGTAATAATGCATCGAAAAGATATGTAAAAATTAACCTGTGTATTTTTGTATGAACATGTAAACAAACGCGAGTCGAAAAACGCAGAATCCAAGTCTACCTCCGCAACTGCTAGTCTACCGATGACGCACATTACACGTCTACCGTAGCCAATGTGTTAAGACATTAAAATATAATACAAATAAAAATAATACTACGTACAAATATAAATTTACATAATTAAACACTATGAATAAGCATGAACTATAATATAATATAAAGTGTAATTAGTAAATGCAAATTATAAACAATTCAATTAGTACCTGATTAAAAGCATCCAGACACACTCCATTTTCTTCTAAAAATTTTCGAGTATTAGCTACAATTTGGGTTTCACCCAAAGCAAGTTTTACAGCTGCACTCATTTCTACAAAATATTTTATAAATTAATAATGTGAACAACAAATAATTTACACAAAATAATTAAAGCATATCAAAACTCACTATTGTCACTGTCTAACAGTTTTTCTTTGGTGGTATTGTATGAATCTGCGATGACATCAGCTACGGCATTTGCTCCGAGAAATAAAGAATTCCAGTTGTGGCTAGATCCAGATTGAGATTTTTGTTTCAATTCTTTTTTCTGTTTATATGTAAGATTTTCTAAAATCATAAGAGTGTAAATAATACATTAAATATGAAATTGGCATTTAATTTTTAGAATACTATGCCTATCAGCAAAATTTTGTTACACATATTAAATTATTCATATAAAAATCTATCCCTAGTAAAATAATTTTATTTTCCTTTTACAATTGACCCCATTTTTTGTAAATAAATAGAATAAAACAACTATTATTTTACCTTCGTCAATTATGTTTTCTTCCTTTTGCTTTCCAGGTAAAATATGAAGCATACGACCACAAAATACAGAACCATCTAATTCTGAATACGCTTTAACTGCATGTTCAGGCATCATAAAAGTAACATGAGCAAAGCCTTTAGGACGACGTGTAAGTTTATCTATAGGCATATTAGCTTCAGTAACAGGACCTAACAAAAGCAATTTTCTAGATATATAAGTATTTCGCAATTTTAAATTTTTTTTTTTTTTTTTCAAATTTATTACCAAATTTTTCAAATAATTTTTGTAATTCGTCTTCAGTTGTAATATAAGGTAAGTTTCTAACGTATAATCTCCCACTTTCAGCTATGGTCTCTTCATATTTAAGTGATTCCTAAAAATAAATAAATAAATAAGATGCTTTGATATCCATGATTGTCTATATTATTAGTTTGTCATTATCCAATATCAACACAATACTCACTTCTTGTTTCTTAAGTTTAAAATCTAATGTTTCATCGGGCTGATTTTCACCTTTATTATATTTGTTGTATAAATCTACAGTTACACGATGTCCACCTATATAATTAAATATAATTGTAATTAATTGTTGTTTAGCAATTACACAGTGCTAAGTTGAAGATTGCTGTGCATATTAATTTCTATATAAAAGTACAAACCTAAAAAGCTTTTATTTTTAAATAAAGCCTTTTTCCTTTCATCTTCAGTTTTGAAACCGACATAGCAAAAGCCTTTCATATACTTGTCACGAGGTATTCGTATTGTAAATGGTGTTAATGGTTTAAAGAAATCCTTGATATCTTTTTTCTTAGACGAAAAGGGCATTCCCTGAATCTGGAAAATAAAGTTTTAATAAACACTAGTTGTAAACAAACAAAACACCCACATCAAAAACTTGATGATGTTAGTGGAGTGCCAAGTTATTCTCCATTTCCAACTCAATAAGTATGTACCAAACATATTTTTCTTTTAATATGTACACAAAAAATATACATATTAAAGATATGGACAAATATAAAATAAACTATCCAATAATGCTTAAGGGTTCTATTTCGATATAATATATCTGATACATATAATGTAATAAAAAAGATAAAACTCCAGTTTAGTAAAATAAACAAAGTAATCTAGAGCACATTATTAAACTTCCTGTAGTTATCAATAATTATAATTTATTAGAAATATATGTACAGAAATGTGTACCATAGTTTAAAAATATCCTACAGAGAATAACTAATAAAAATATAATAATATTTTTACGTATATTTAGTATTTTTTATAAATCACAATCAAAGTAAATTAATAAAAATATAATACTTTTCATACCTTTACAGTGTAGAGTACAATATTTATTGGAGCCTTTTTTTTCTTGGAAGATTCTACAACCTCAGCATTAACATCTGTCGTATTTTTATTTATATCACTCATAAGTGATTTCATGTACTACAATATAAATATATTAATTAATACACATTATTAGGAGAATGATTAGTAAGATAATTATAATAAGTACCTCAAAATCACTAATTCTTTGATTAGCAAGTTTTTCCGTTTCAATTGTATCATTTGTTTCTGCATGGGAGTCATTTTCAATAGTTTTTTCAATATCTGTAGTTGATATATCAGTATCATCCTCACTACATTTATCCAAATGCTCTTTTTTTAATTGTGACGCATGTAATTCCAGAAACTCAACAAACAAAGGATCATCTTTGTGCTGGAATTAATTAATAAATATTTTTTAATTAATAATTAATATTAGAGATCGGTTACCCATAATGTGTCAGTAAAGCATATAATATGTATAGAAATTTATAGCGAAAATTTAATGAAATGGGTAGAAAAGTGAAATTTCTATTGTCACATTTTATGAGTAACCAAAATCCTATTTCAAAAAATCAATCAGTAATTATCATACCGAGTCGAGAATTTCTTTGATTTTGTTTCTTTTTTCTAACTTTGCTTTTTTGTCAC
Source organism: Philopotamus ludificatus (assembly GCA_022495035.1). Taxonomy (NCBI): domain Eukaryota; kingdom Metazoa; phylum Arthropoda; class Insecta; order Trichoptera; family Philopotamidae; genus Philopotamus; species Philopotamus ludificatus. The sequence continues at coordinate 106,673 of JAGXCT010036223.1, forward strand.
GTTTTGATTCAGTTTTAGTCGACGTTTTTGTGGAATCTTTGTTTAAATTTGGTTGCTCGCTGTTAATCTTTTTAAATGCCGAACTATCGGGAGCATATTTACTCCACGCTTTCGGTTTTTCCGAACTGCCCAAGGCAACACAAGATTCAACAGCAATTTTACACGATTTTATACACGTGCCATTGAAATAATCCCTCGCAGTCGACGCCTGTTCTTCATTTTTAAAACCGACAAATCCAAAATTTCGGAATTTGCCTTCCCTCGTATATTTCAGTTGCACATCAGTGATCTCACCTTTTTCCAAAAATATGTCACGCAGTTTTTCAACGGTGATCTAAAAACAAAAGATAATTAATACTAGGTACATTTTATACACACAACTGTAATTTACAATTAAAGCTTTTAATTTTTATAAAACTGAATCTTAATTTTTGATTTTTGATAAAATGGGTTTATAAATTATTCCAGCGTAAACCTAGTATGGCGTTATTTGGCTTTATATAAGTTAATATATCCTAAATACATTACATACTAGTTCCCTACATTTAAATTAGTTTAACCTATAAAATTTGTATATATCTTCTTTAAAATAAGAGATTTGTAAGTCTAAATTCATAAAAAAAATGCTTCAAAGGAATAAAACTAATGTAATATAAAATATTATTAATAAATAAACATTTGTCTCACATTGTTTGGTAGATTTTTTACAATTAAACGCGACATTTTATAAAAATGTCAAATAACGTGAAGTCTTAGTAACAACACATGGCAAGTGACAGTGAGGCTAAACGTTGCCAGTACGCATAAACAAGATATTTGGCCCAAGCGTGACGAAATTTGTATTACACTGTCCATATTATTTTTTAACCTAGCCGTGTCGTCTATTTGGGCCCCAAGTGTTTGATTTTTCTCGAATAACTCTTTTATTATAAATTCTACGTGTCTCAAACATTTTGTATTTGTCTAAAAAGTCTAAATAAATAAATATAAATAATCATTGTCCTTAATTG